>QZWS01000111.1:0-25850 GCA_004114245.1 Zoopage sp. CT-All
TTCAGTGTGTGCTCGGTAGATACAGTATATTCCCACACCCCAGATTAGGGTGTGCACTGTAGCTGGAGCGAACACACATCGCCAGCCAACGGTGCCACCCGCTGACAACTCCGCCATTCAGCCATGCCCCGCCCCTTGGCGCGGCCGCAGATGTCGCTTCCACCGGCACTCGAGCCGCGTAATTACCAGCACGAACTCTTTCTAAAAGCCGCCAACGAGAATGTGATCGCGGTGCTCGGGACCGGCAAGGGCAAAACGCTCATATCGGTCATGCTCATCCGCCACGTCCTTGACCAGGAATACGCGACTGGTCGCAAGGTGCCCGCCAATGCAGGCGCATTCTGATTGAATATTATATTTTAAGAGGAAAATCGTATTCTTGGTGAACCAGGTGCATTTGGTGGTGCAGCAGAGCGAGGTCATACGCGCAAACTCTCCGGCACGCGTCGGATCGTATTACGGCGAGCTCGGAGTCGACTACTGGGACATGCCCACCTGGAGTGCCGAGATAGAGGCGCACGATGTGCTCGTGATGACTTCGCAGATTTTGCTCAATCTCCTCATGCATGCATACACGCGAATCGATCAGGTTCGTGTTCGGTCAACAGCCGTGTGGCGTTTCATTGTGTCTGGTTTAGTTTGCGCTGCTCATACTCGACGAAGTCCACCATACAACGGGGAACAGTCCGTATAACCGCATAATGTCGGATTTCTACTTCGATGTGGAGCCGACGCAGCGGCCAAAGATATTCGGCATGACTGCATCCCCATCGCATTCGGTCAAGGACATACAGGACTGCTGCCGGTGAGCACCTCTGCAGCATTTAGCAGCTGCGACTATCCCCGTAGACTATTGGAGCGAGCCACTGATTCGGTCATATACACGTCGGTGGATGAATCGGCTTTCTTCACGCCACCAAAGCATCGGCGAATTTGGTTTGAGCCTCTGCCATTCTACGGAATAATGGGCTGCGAGTTGACGGAATCGCTTCGCAGTCGCTTTGGCCATGACAAGGAATTTGACAAGTTTATCAAGCTGGTGGACAAGACCCGCCAAGAACTAGGATCTTGGTGCGAGGAGCACATCTGGCACACGCTTTGCCTTCATGTGCGCGCAAAATTTGGGTCCGAAGCAGTGCTCCGACTTCATTTTCAGTCGCTGAATGCGCCGTACATGATTTCAATACTTGAGCACGTCGAGGCTCGGCCAGCCCCAACGAAGCCCGATATCGACTCCCCCTTGGTCGCGCCCAAAGTGCTGCGTTTCATTGAGCTTTTGAAAGTTTGCGCTCGTCTGCCCGAGTTTAGATGTATTGTGTTCGTTGAGCGACGTGTGGTATCTTGGCATTCTCGGCGTATGTATACATTTTGATTGATTATCACAGACGGCCGTCATACTATGCAAGTTATTGGAAGCACTGGATCTGAAAAACATTCGGCCGCGCTATCTTGTTGGACATGGACGAATCGACAAAGTTGGACAAGATCTCTTTAGCATGGATGTCGAGATGCAATCCAAAGTAATTCAAGAATTTCGCGACGGGTCCACAAACCTGCTACTGAGCACTACTGTCGGCGAGGAGGGCTTGGACATTCCCGTTTGCAACATCGTCATCCGGTATGCGTGCCGCGCTAAAATTGGTTACTAAATCAAAAAAGATTTAATTTTTTCAGGACGCCCATAGCATACATCCAGTCACGAGGCCGGGCGCGCAGTGCTGACGCATTTCTTATTTTCATGCAGGAGCGCGGCGATCCAAATCACGTCAAGCTCCTACTATCGGTGAAGGACTTTGACACTCGGCTCATGGAGTGGTGCCGGACACTGCCGCTCGAGCGTCGTCTCTTGCTCGCGACTGACCTTATCGACGACGAAGACACCGACGATCAGACTTATGAAGGCGCATCCGAGTTTGTTAATCCAGACACCGGCGCACGCATCAATCTCCACTCGGCCGTTTCCCTTGTGAACGAATATTGCCAGCTATTGCCGAGCGATCAGTACTGTCGATTGCGTTGCGATTGGCGCATTTCTGAAATATCATCGGGGGTGTATCAGTGCACTTTGACTCTTCCGAACAATGCTCCTTTCCGCGAAATGTCCGGTTCTCTTGCGCGGGCAAAGACAACTGCCAAAAAATCAACTGCCCTCAACGCATGTGTCAAGCTCTTTGAACTTGGCGGTCTAAACCAGCACTTGCGTCCTGTCTCCGTTGATGATGGCGAAGACGTTGAGCCCAAGGCGGATGAGTTTGAAGGAACGTGGAGAGCAAAGCGAGACTACCGTCGCTGCGAAATATGGCAAACTTGCACCGTCGACAGTGACGTCGGCACGTCGCTCTGGCACGCTACGCTGCTTTCATTCGATGGTGACGAGGGAATTAGCCGAAGGCCTATCATCATGCTCTCCTGTGACGAGGTTCGCTGTGGCCTACCCATCGATTTGTATACGCCACAGACAGTTCGTTGTGTCCCAAAGGCCCTCGGTCGAATGAGCTTCTCGGTCGATCAACTTCAGCTCCTTAGACTGAATACTCTAAAGATGTTCAGTCTCATTTTTTGCAAGGATTTTACGTGTTCTGGTCCAGACGTATTGCTCTTTGGGCCCTGTCGCCAGTCTGAGAATGATATTGACTGGGATGCGGTGCGTCGTTTTGTTGACCAGCCATCGAAGGTCCTCGCCAGTGACGCTCTCCGTCAAGGTGTTGACCTTACTAGAGCAATTGTCACAACAGGAGCTGGTCAATTTTACCATGTCGAAGGAGTGGAATCGACGACGCTGAATACGGGTCCGGGTGTCCCGCATAGCACCAAGGATGAGCAGACAATTGCGACTAAAGCGCTCCCGCGACTACTTGTTCGAGGTGCCCCTCGTGCATTCAACTTCCTTCATAAGACGACAGCTCCACGTGTACGGGTAGAGAGCATGCTGCCCCATCTTTGCCATGTGGTTTCTTGCTCTGCGGATACTTTGGTATCCTTCATTCTCATACCCGCTCTTCTCACTTGGGTTGAAGCAACAATGATTGCGACTACAGTGAAAAATACGCTGTCGTTGCAGGCTCACCTCAAGCATGTGCTTGAGGCGCTTCTTCTGCCGTCCGCAAATCTTGGCATTAACTATGAGAGGCTGGAGACGCTAGGCGACGCGTTTCTAAAGATGGCGACGGGTATATTCGGCTATCTGACGCGTCCAAATGACCATGAAGGCAAGCTGCACAACTTTTGCCGAACCATCCTCGAGAACCGGCGTTTGTATATCTGCGCCAAGAAGATTGACTTGCCCGCTTTTATTATCGGTGGAGCGTTCAATCGCAAACGCTGGCTTCTCCCCGGCCACTCCTTCAGTGATATTTCTAATACAGTGCAAAGCACAACCCAACGACTGGCAGACAAACAAATCGCCGACGTCGTAGAAGCCCTTCTTGGAGCTTGCGTGCTTGAAAATGGCGTGGATGCGGGCCTTGCTGCTGCCGACTCTATGAAGCTTGGGATGACTGGCGTCAAGTCATTGGGCGATTTTCGTGCATTGCTTGAGCAGCCTTCGACCGATGAAGCATTCGTGTTTCCTGCAACATTGGCAGAGGTTGAGTCCATAATTGGCTACTCGTTCCAGGATACCCGGTATCTCGTGCAGGCATATACTCACGCTTCGCGTATTGCATCTCAAGTAGGTTGCTACCAGCGGCTTGAATTTCTCGGCGACACTTTGATCGATTACTTTGTCATAAATGACATGTTCACGCGATATCCGGAGTATTCCCCAGGAATGCTTACTCGTCTCAAGGGAGCCTGCACAAGCAATGAAGCGCTTTCAGCCGCCTGCATTGACGTTGGCCTCCATCGCTTCGTGCTGCACGAGTCTCAGTCGTTGCTAGCAGCCATAACAGACTACGATCGGCTGATGAAGTCGCTGACAGCGGATCAAACGTCCCCTCAGTACTGGTTCGATGTCCAAGAGCCCAAAGTCCTTGCCGACGTGCTAGAAGCGCTGGTAGGAGCCGTGTTCCTCGACTCGGACATGAACCTGGATATCACCGAGCAAGTTTATACGCGTGTGCTTGGGACATTTCTTCACGATAACATTGACGTAAACAATCTCAAGATGCATGCAGCCTTTGATCTCATGTGGTGCTTCCGCACATTTAAATGCCGTGATTACAAGCTCAAGTAAGACTAGTGCCGCCTGCCGCCACTTTAACGCCAGCTTAGAGTATCACAAGACGATAAGAATCCTATGCAATACCTTGGCTGGGTGGATATCCACGGCGCGCAGATGGGAAGGGTGTCCGCGTTTTCGTCAAAAGACGCAAAGAAGCAGGCGGCGCGTGTCGTCATTGAGCTTCTCGAAGCACAGCCCGAGCAAATGGCGACGCTCTGCGATTGCGAGAAGAGTTTTGAAGAGGACTAGTGGTCCTGTGAAACTGGCTAGTATTTATTAGAGTGAGAGTGGGTATATTCTCTCTCAATAGGAGAGAGCAATGCAAAGCCATTTCCTGTGGGCACATGGACCCGCAGACTATGTACATACACTAAAACTGAATCTGAACATCCAGAAAACGTTCCAACACCATTGACCATGTTAGGTCAAACTTGGCCACTGACTTGGTCCTGGGCCCTGCGATAAATTTGTTTGGAGCCATCTCAGTTTTTGCCTGCTTTTCCCAGCCTGTCAAGCCCCCATATCCGCCCCTTCCAAGGTGAAGCTCCTCCCAGCCATGATCAGCGTATTTAAGCGCGCCGGAAACGAGCTCAAGCGGGCCATGGTGACCCGCACCAACAGCGACTTGAGCAGCTACACCCTTCCGCTGCCCGTGCAGCCCGAGCACTCGTCGCTGCATCCTGTAACCGATGGCTCCGAGCCGACCACTGTCTTGCACACCGCCATGACTCACGGAACCATGTTCGTAAAACTGTCAGAGAAGAAGGGTGCTGCGCGCGAGACGATGGTGCAGGTGGACATGTCCCAGCTGCGCATCCTGTGGACCTCGCGCACCAAGTCGGAGCCGTTCATGGATATCGAGACGATCAAGGAGTTGCGCACCGGAGATGAGGTTACTGCGCTCGTCCGAAACACTACGTTCAACACGCCGGAATGCCGCGAGTGCGCGCTGGCGATCGTGTACACAGCCGATGGCCAGCGGCATATCCTCACGCTTATCGCAGCCGATAAGGAGACGTTTCAGCATTGGCTGGACGGAATGCGCCAGCTGTTCAACAAGTATCGCACTGTTGGGTCGCTTTGGGCGCTGAACCGTCACGCCACGCTGCTCAAGCGATACTGGTTTATGTTTGATCGGCAGCACTCGAATCGACTCGATTTTGACGCGCTGCTCAAGCTGTGCACGTTTATGAACCTGCCGTACTCTAAAAAAGAGTTGCTCGATCGGTTCAGGAAGCAGGATACGGAGAACAAGAGTTGGCTGGATTTTGGCGCATTTGGCACAGTGCTGCATGGGCTCGACGATCGCGAGGATTTGCGCGGCATTTTTGCAGCGCTGGCGAAGGAAGATATGCGAGGTAATATGCTGCCATCCAATTTGACACGTTTAACCTTGGGCAGGGATGAATTACACCGAGTTTATTGACTTTGTGAAAGTCATCCAGAAGGTGGACCTAATTCCACGACTACACCATCGCTGACTGTAAGGCCAGAATGACCTGAACGACGAAGAGATATGCAAGCTATTTGGGAAGTATACCAAGGGAGAAAACCGTCTGAATTTCGCCGGATTCCGTGCCTTTCTCCACTCGTACGAGGATTCACCGCCGACAGCGCCTGCGCACCGCGAAATTTGCCAGGATATGACAAAGCCCCTCGTGCACTATTTCATTGATTCATCGCACAATACGTACGGATTCAGTTTCCAGCTAGTACTCTGATCTCATGGCAGCTATCTGCTTGGAAATCAACTGACTGGCGAATCGTCGGTCGAGGCATACATTCGAGTTCTCCAAATGGGCTGCCGCTGTGTCGAAAGTAGGCTTTATCTGGCCTTCGATGCATGCTTTACTGTTGATAGTCGACTGTTGGGACGGACCGAATGGCCAGCCAGTGATCACGCATGGCTTCACTCTGTGCGGAAGAATCAGACTTGTCAATCGAATTGCTAAATTGAACATATAGGACGACCAAGATCTTGCTCAGGGACGTAATCCTGGCCATCAAGAAACACGCCTTTTTATCTTCGCCCTACCCGCTGATCTTGTCGTTTGAGAACCACTGCAGCCTTGAGCAGCAAGATGCCATGGCCAAAATCCTTCGTGACGTTCTCGGCGATGCGTTGGTTCGGACACCACTTGGTGAAAATGAAATAGCCGTTCCGTCGCCGGAAGCGCTCAAAGGGAAAATCCTTGTCAAGGCATGGTCGATTGCGCCCTCATTTGGAAGCTGATTTTGGCAGTGCAAAGTCTTGAAAGAGTCAAAGGGGCTAGAGACAGCGACGAGCATCCCGCATGTTCCTAATAGCACTGTCATCGGCAAGTTAACAGAAGGCTCTCGCTCAGAAACTGCAGCCACCGACAGCTCAGCCGAAGATGAAAAAATGAACGACGAAAAGGCACCAAAGGCGAAGATTGCAAAAAGCTTTTCTGATTTGGCAGTCTATTGCAAAGCGACCAAATTTCTTAATCTTCAGGAGAGTTGGAGTTTGTCACATCGCACTCATAGACTAGACCTGACTATTTCATTAGAAACTGGCTCGTTCGATTGTATTTCTTCTATCGCTGAGAATCCCTCTATCGAGCTTATCGAATCGGAGCTCGAGGACTACATCAAGCTCAACACGCGCCAGTTCACTCGCGTATACCCATCAGGCACTCGTGTCCAGAGTACAAATTTAAATCCGGCTGTGCACTGGGCCGCCGGGAGCCAGATTGTCGCGCTGAATCTGCAGACCTACGATCGTGGTACCCAGATCAGCCGTGCGATGTTTGCATCCAATGGCGGATGCGGCTACGTCATTAAGCCACAGCATTTACGTGATGTGGCTATTCCAAAGCCTGTCACCAAGCAGCTGCTCACTGTACAGGTAAGCTTCTATTTGCTAGCCAATGATCCTGTTTGACGCACCTCAGATCATCTCTGCCCAGCAGCTGCCGAAAAAGTCCGACAGCCTGGATGGAGATATTATTGACCCCTACTGCGAGGTGGAACTGACCGTCGGTGGAGACCCTAGATCTCCGATCAAGCACAAGACTAAAAGCGTCCACGACAATGGCTTTAATCCGTCATGGAATGAGACGTTTCAGTTTGAACTCACCAGCAGCAGCCTGGTATTCCTGCGGTAAGTGCTATTGCGACCGTGTCACTGCGTTGACCAGTCACTCCATGCAGCTTCTCTGTGAGCGACCAAGACCTGAAGATCTTTGACGTGATTGCGACATGCTGTGTCCCGCTTGATGTGCTTCTCCCTGGCTACCGACACCTACCGCTGTTTGACTGGAAGGGCGAGCTGCTGGCGACAAGCACTATATTCATCCGGACGCAAATCAAAGACGTGTAATCGGTTGATGGTCTAGTATTCGTATGCAGTTGTTTATCGCTGAGAGTCAGTGTTGCTTGCAGAATGTACAGAGCTACGGCGATGCAATTCAGGATACGCTTGAGGGTGATACCAGTGGTGCTTGGGCAGTGCGGGAACTTGCAGTTTCAACGTCAGCATCTCCTTGTTAGTCAAAAGTGTTGTATATAAGCAGCACTTCTGGTTGCCTCCCTTCGTGACCAGTCATCTGGCACCGTCAACATCCGATCTTGACTGTACCATGCCACCACTCGATATCTACCTCGATCCGCCATTTGTCGCGTATCAAGGCCTCGATGCTTGGCGCAGAAACCGTGCATTGTTTGCCGACATTTCGCCACAGCAGACGCTCGCCGTCTATGCCGTGGATCCACAGCCCGCCGCGCATATGGTTCCCGAGCGTCGCTTTGCCTTGCAATGCTTACGTGGTTAGGCGTCGACAACCTCGCACGCAGAGGATATGCGGGTGCTGATTCACGCGTTTCCTACCATTCCTAGTGGTTTGACCGACGTACACCATGATGGCTTGCTATCGGTGCTGATTGCCTGCATAGTTTGCGAGCGATTCGGCAAAGGTCCACCACTATTTTAAGGATAAAATAGCAAGCCGAGATTTACTCGATTTTGGTGAAGACGATGCAAAAGCTCCGCAGCGTGTGGATAATAACCCAGTATCGGAAGCCAGCAGCCTCATGCTGGATTGTTTTACAGTTCACGCGCAGAAGCTTCATGAGGGGTCACGCGACGACGAGGCCTTTTCCTTGCTCCAGGACATGCAGACGGTGTGGAAACTGTGCGATCTGCTTTATTTTGGCGAATCTGAACCGTCTGCTGCGGCTATTTGCAGCTGGATCAACTCACAGTTTAGTAAGCTTCTTCGACGCGTATCCGCTCACTCATGCCTTCCGCAGACGACCTTGTTGAGACGGCAGATGCTCGCACACAGGTCATTCGGTATTGCTATTTATTGTGCGGCGGAGAGGGACTGTTGGTTTCTAGTGCTGTTCTTCGGGGCAATATCACCGCGCTCGAAGTCATTGAGAACGTTCCCGGGCTCACCCCCACGCAACTAAACCTCCTGCGCGTGGGTCGTTTACTCTAAACTATGGCGTCATTGACAAGCTGGCCTGCTTGTAGAGCATGATTAAAAATGTTCCGAATGCGTCTCTGACGCGCGTTTTCCCAAAGCACGAGTACGAGGAATGGCGCAAGCAATGTGGTCTGCACGCTGCTCGCGCTCTTCGTTCGGGCCAAGAATTTGCCGCGATACTTTTCGGCATTCTTTCCGGCGACAAGGACATTATCGAGGCGGAAGCATTGACGTGGACTGATCTTGTTGTTGCCACGCTCCTGTACGCTACGGAGCAGAACGAGTCGCTGGACTTGTAACCATCAGGATTCGCGTATACCTCGCTTAATTATCATGGAATAGCTCATTTCTTACGACGAATGCACTGGCGAGATTGAGCGCTGCAGGAGACAAGGATCTAGCGTGCATCAGCGTGCTCAAGTCGGACCTGCTTGAGGTGCTATCTTGCTTCTAGGCAATGTGCGTTGATGATTTTCAGGCCATTCGCTATGCGGAGAAGGTTAATCTATGGCTGCCTGTGCATCTGCTTCCTGCTTTCAATGCCCTTGGGGAGTTGAGCAACCTGTCGCCGTTCGTATTTGCCCTTCCATAGCCTTGCCTTCATCAACCGAATTAGGGACAATTGGCGACGTCTGCGGGACTATTTCGCTTTTGAGTACGCAGAGTATATTCGGCCAAACAAATTTTTGTGGACGATTGCTTGTGGGTATGCCGAGGTCCCGGAGTATGCACAAATGGCCGTTGCTCGATTTCCAATCGAGTCGGACGACGATGCCAGGAATTTATTTGACTTCAAGGACGAGTATTCGCTTTTGGTCGACGCGAAACGTGAAGCGCTTAAAGGCTGGGCAATGAGGCAATTTCATGCCGGCCGATACGCACAAGCAATATCGTGGTTCGTCGAGCTTAGACTTGACTCTTACGTGGCAATGGTCGTGTATGATATGCTTACGCGGTGTACTGATGGTTGGCAATGTGGTTACCCTTGTATTGGTATTTATCCAAGTAGATGATCTCGTTCAGGAGTTGATAAGTATACCGGCAGAGTCGGCCAATCACGATTGCGTTAAAGGGGCGATACAGTATGGCTGCTTTATCGAGGGGCTGTTGAGAGGCTCGACCCGTAGTACATGCAAAGCGGCGTATAATTGCTTGATCTCCGATTGTTTTCCTCGCGATGTCAAGGTGGATATATTTTGGAAACTTGTTCCATTTTTAGATGGTAAAATGGCTTTTGCACAGCGCTGATTGACGCTGAACAAGGGGACAACTTGCTCTTTGACCAGGAGGAAATGTCGGACTTGATGGAGGTGCTCGAGGACGCATCCATGGGAGTAGATCTGGCTGTGGAAGATCGTCTTCTTGCCATTCGACTTGCCTTATCACGGCACAATGCGCGCGCCATGCACTACTGAAATATAGTACTGCCCAATTGTCTGCTACAAGGCTATGTATTAAAAAAAGGACCACACACTGTGTTCAATGCTGGTCGAACGACTGAGCTTAGCGCAATGCTGACATCGGTTGGTTTGATGCTGCTGATAGCGGCCGCAAGCTGATCCAAAGGATCAATGACTGCCTCCTTTGGCTTTGATGCTGCAATTTTTGGCGGCTTGTCAGCGGTCGGCGCAGTCAATTGCCTTGCCTCGTGACAAAGCTTGGCAAGGAGGGAGATGCGCATTTTTAGTTCCTCTGGCTTGAAGATCGTACGATACTGGTTGAGCGCAACCTTTTGCTCAATGAGTTCGCATTGCTAGTATGCTGTCAGTCGATCAGCCTGCACAGATAAAGAGGTACAAGTTGGAGGTATCGCTTAGCAACATCATCGTCGCGCGCATGCGCATACAAGTTCCTATGGTCAGTGATGAGCAAGTGGGTGATGCCTGAAGATGCCCACTTTATCATGCTGGACATTACTGTTAGCAACTGTCCTGCTGAAAGCATCTATCACGGAAATGAGAGGTATGATGATAGTATCGCCATCATGCCTGATTTTGCAAGCTGCGTAACTCCTCTTCGCTAACTATTTTGCGCGTCGTAAGAGGGCCTATTATTAAAAACGTGAGTGGAGAAAAATTGAATGATGCACTACGGCGAGACGACTGAACGGCGCCTCGGAGCTGTTGGATCTTGACCTCAACCTCGCTTTGAACTGCACCAGCTCGAACAGGCAAGACCGATGGTTGTGCTAGAAGCCTATTTGACCCGTGGGCTGCGATGGTAGCGCGTGGAACTCCAGTAGGTTTTAATAAAGTGCTACTGACTGAAGGAGCTGCCTGTGCCAACATATACGGAATTGCGCCTGACCGTGGCTCTTGCGCCGTGGGGATGATTGTAGCAGGATTGCGCGACTCCCGTAGCGTTTGATGAACCGTCTGGGTCAATTTGGGTTGAGGATGAAGGACCCGCGAGCCCGCTGGAGTGCCGCTGGCTTGAGGCATTCGGGGTGGTACGGGAGTAAGCCGCTGCTGCGAAGGTGGTTGAATCGGCTGTGATAGAGCTTGAACAGCGGCCATTGCTTGTTGCGGAGGAAGATGACCAAATCTCTGCGCCATCAGCTGTTGCAGTTGATAATTGTACTGCTGCTGAGAGAGTTTGGTCACCGGAAACTGGTGTTGCTGCTGCTGTTGTTGTTGTATAAAAGCCGGTTTGACGCTGTGCTGCATCGGCGATGGTTGCGATGCGACGGGAATTGGATGCTTCTGTAGCCGTGGTGGTGGTGGCACTAATGGCTGCGCCATCGCACCCTGCACGGCGGCGGCCCTCTTCTTCTCCATAACTTGCAGCTGCTCACGAATCTGCATAATTTTCCGTTCACACGTCTGCTGGTATGCCTCCCTTGTCGGGCAGGACATGAACGCGCGGCCCTCGAATGCCTTGGCCAGAGAGTCGAGCTGCTCGTCGGTGATGTTCTGCTGCAACATGCGTACGAGGTCTTTGCTGGCAAGGACTCAGCATATGCAGGCGAATGAGCAGAAGGATACATCTGGCGCACGTAGACATCGCGCTCGGCGGTTTTGACATGTTGCTGCCAGGCGGACATGGCATGTGCACACTTTGTGACTGCAGTGTGCTGCTCCTATTTCTATCGCGAGTGCCAATAGTACAAAACGCTTGCCACAGCAGCCGCTACTGCTCCGATGGCGAATTGCCGCCGCCGTTGCGCCATAGAGGCAAGAATCAAAGCCAACCACCTGCCTTTCGCGACATAGCGGGACTCGGTATCCACATCGTGAATGCCCATTAGCGTGCAGTGCACATTCACCACGGATCTAGGGCGGCGAATTGGTCGTGCAAGACCAAAAGAAATGTGACGTACTGCACGCCGAGGTCGAGGTTTACAATTTTTTGCAATTTTCTGGGAGGATGTTGCGAATACAGCCTCACAGCACGAGGAATCGCCTTTGAAACATTATCACCCGTCGCACGAGATTTCAGAAAGGTGTGGACGGTGGGAAAGTCGCAATCAAGACGGAGAATCTCATCCTCGGCATCCAGCACCAGCTATCGCGGCGATTAGCACCGAGTCGAGAGCGCAGTACGACATACCGCGGCAGCAACATACACCGGCATGAGTGGGTTTGACGAGATGAAGAGGTCGAAGAGGCGATGCACGAGCCCGGGGTCGCCAGTCACGTCGTGCGCGAACCAAGTCAAGACCCAGCTAATAGCAAATTCCGGCGGCGCCTCGCTACATCGCAGAAAGTCGCCTAGTTTGCTCGAGAAGCAGGTGACAAGCGGGTATATAAATTGCAGCTGATCTTGGATCGGTTTGAGCGAATCGCGCATGGCATCACCGAGATAGAATCGAGCGATTTGATCCGCTACCGGCATGGCAGACGTCGGACCGCAAACATCGGTGAGCACCGCGCACACGTCATGAAACCCCTGGTAGTAGGAGAGCGCGGGGTTGGCGTTGAGAACATGGAGCGCGACCATGCCAAGGCTCCGCTGGAAACTGTTGCGCAGCCGCGGCCGATCGCGGAGCTGTGCGGCCGATCCCGACTGCACCCGGTGCACGTCCAACCCCACCTGCTCAGAGTCTCTGTGCGCAGACGAGAGCGAGGCCTGAGTTTGAGCACGCACTTCATTGCCGATGGCGTCATTGGCGCTGGCTTGGAGATGCGCGAGGACGACGGGCCAAGCAAGCCGCCGCAGCCCGTCCGACACAAACCCGTCGCCGGAGCGGCCAAGCGCGCAGAGCCTGGGAACATCGTTGGCGCAGATTGCGTCGTTGATGGCGCGGATGCGAGGGGTGGCCATGGTGCTGTGGCCACGGCTGGTGATTGCCGGACGATCCCCACTTGCGTTGTCAACCTGAATATAGAGCTACTTCGGAGGAATGTGTGCTGCATAGCAGCTAGACAATATCAGACTCAGAAGATGGAGTACGCTAAACTGTCATACTAAGTGGCAGCAGTGAGGGCGCTCACGCCTTGTGGCTCAGGTGATGTCATCAGGCTGGGAATGCAGTGCATAAGGCTGTGTAATTGGATGAAGCATGGGCTAAGTAGTCAATTGTGCAAGTGGGGTGAGTACAGCACAGAATAGTGGTCAACTATGTGAGAGATTGAATAGCTTTGAAGGAAGGGAGTGGGAAACACAGGCAATAAAGCAGGAGAATATAGGTGTGAGGGTTGCTATGCCAATGAAATAGTAATAAATTATTGATTTAAAATGTATATATTGCATAACTATTGACGACTGCCTAATCTCTTATAGGCAAATGGGATCAAAGTATATTGCAGACCCATTTGTGAGGGCTCCAAGGTGGGGTCTGGTGAAGCAGTATGTATTGGAGACCAACACCGGTGTTGGTCAGATGAAGAAGAAAAGACTACTGTGAGAATTGTCTGGCTAACCCTCACATTAGTATGCATAGCCTTTGATTATTTTCCAGCACTTTCATAGTCCTCAGGTATGTCCTTGGCTAATCCTGTGTATTATTGTAATCCACAGCCTCTTAGTTTGTCCAATATACTGCAGACAATTGGAGTGAACTTCATTGAGATATGGCAGCTACCTTTGAATAGTGTCATTCAGTAGTATAAGAGACTATTATGGCCACATGGCCTTGTAAAAGAAGACTTTCTTCTGCTACATCTTCCAGCCCTACATCCTAATGATCTTGCTCAATAACCTATATTCTAACAGGTACTGCCTATGGAGAAGCTAGCAACAATAAGCTCCCAATTTTGGCCCTTCCATAGACTTTGTCCATAGGACTTTGCCACTTTATTGAGAATAGCCAATAAAATGTCTTTCTCCATGGATTGCCACATATCAAGGTACTCTGCATGGATTTTTGCATCTAATATGCCATCAGCAATTGCCAGGGCAAATGGGATTTGGTTTCTATTCTTAAGGACTCTTTTGCTGTCATACTCTAATACCCAGAGGATGCTAGTCTTACAAGGGCCGCCTATGGAGCTTCACTTCTGCGCACCCCTTCAGCTCACATCCATGCGCTAAAGACAGTACCAAAATGGAAGAAAGCTTGTAATGCCGGCACACGCCGCCGTTCTCACCTTCCAGGTCATCGGACATCATCGAACGCGTCGTCGCCGTTTTCTTCCACTCCACAACACGATGGCCGACATCCAAGCGTTGTGCTCGCTGCTCGCCAAGACCTTTGATCCTGTTGCGCGCCGTGAAGGTATCCACCACCCTTGTATTTGCTGCTCACTATATCGTCTCGACAGCGGAGGCGAGCCTGCTGGAAGGCGAGACATCGCCGGGTTTTGCTATTGCGCTGCTCCGCATTGTCCAAGAGGATTCCGTCGATCCGTCGATCAGGTTCGCAGCCGCCGTCTTTTTCAAGAACCTCGTCAAAAGGCACTGGAAACTGGTGCGTGGATGCCCTCGATTACGGGGCGCCGGGACTGATCCTGCCTCGATGCCATTAGGACGAAGACGTGCCCAGCCTGCTCGTTGATGCCGATCGCGACGCCGTTCGCCAGCAACTCGTGGCCATCATGGTGTCGGTGCCGGAGAAGCTGCAGCTCCAGCTGAGCGACGCAATTGCCGTCATCGCGGAACAGGATTTCCCCAGCAATTGGCCAACTCTCATTCCCGTTCGTCCCTCCCTCATCGTTCACACTCCTTGACCCATTGGCATCTGTACACAGGAGCTCGTGGTGCAATTTGACAGTGCTGACTTTTCCGCCACCATTGCCGTGCTCCGTGCCATCCACTTTATCATCAAGCAGTAGGCCTGCTCAACGATGCCTTGTCGATGCTAATCCGCGTGCATTAGTTGGCGCGCCGAGTTTCAATCCAACGAACTCTACACCGAGATCAAGATGGTGGTTCGCTCCCTTCACGATCCATACCTTCAGCTCTTGCTTGTACGTCCACCACCACTTGACCAATGCCACCTGACGCATTCACCACCCGCCAGCGTACGGATCAGCTGATCACCACCAGCACCGACCCGTCCGCGCTGAAGCTCTACTTTAACGCGCTCGAATACATGGTCAAGATCTTTTATACTTTCTGCATTCAAGATCTCGTCGAGAAAGTCGAGGATAACCTGGCAGCGTACATGGACGTGTTCTACCGCTACCTCGCCTACACCAATGCGCAGCTGGATTCTCCGGTGGGCGCCTGCATCTGCGCATGTACATTGTCATTTTAACGACCTCACAGGACGAGAGCGAAGCAGGTCCTGTTGAAAATGTCAAGGCTGCAATCTGCCGAGTCGTCGATCTCTTCACCACCCGCTACGAGGAGCAGTTTGAACGGATGGGCGATTTTGTTAGCGTCATCTGGAATCTGCTTACCACCATGACCATGGAGGCCAGGCATGATCTGGTTTGCTCGTCACTGATCTCACGCCTTTTCTCACTCCCGTTTCAGCTCGTCCACGATGCTATGCAGTTCATCACAGCCGTTGTCCGCCATCCTCGTCACAAGAGCATGTTCGAGAACCCCAGCGTCCAGGCGCAGGTCTGCGAAAAAGTCATAATCCCAAATATCGTTCTGCGTGACTCGGACGTGGAGCTTTTCGAGGATGATCCGGCAGATTACATACGCCGTGATATAGAAGGATCCGGTAGGAGTGGATCGTCCGATTGGCGTCTTTGCTAATCACTTACAGATGCACATACGCGTCGTAAGGCAGCCGCCGAGCTGCTAGCTGCTCTCGCGACGCAGTTTGAGGAATCCGTTGTTGCCTTGATGCAAGGGCAGATTGCTGCCTTTCTCCAGGTTAGATCCTTGCTCTAATCTCAGCGTTTAAAGCGGTTCAACTAGCGATTTGCGGCAAACGGCGACGACGACCGTGCATTTGACGCCGCCCTTCACTTGTACACCACGCTTGCCCCGACAGGCCAAGTGACACAGGCAGGTATCGTTCATCTGCGCAAGTCTTTCGATCCGTCGCAATTCTTTGGCGAGAACATTGTGCCGGTGCTCCAGTTGCCTTCGGGTAAAGCTGTTCTCGCACAAGTAGCCTCGGTCAAATTCATTCACTCGTTCCGGGCCCAGGTCAGTAGAATAGCTCCAGTGCTGCCGACTCAGGACTTGTAGCTCACGAAATCGGTGCTTGCTGGCTGCTTGAATCGCTTGGTTGACCTGCTTGGCGCCGAAAACGTCGTCTTGCATACATACTCGGCAATTACCATCGAGAGGGTCCTCGCATTGAAGGATAAGCGAACTTTGATGTTCACGCCCGCGGATATTGCTCCTATTTCGGAGACGCTGATGGGCAGTATTATACATTTGGTTGTTGCCGCCAAATCCGCCGAAAAAGTAGCTGAAAACGAGTATTTCATGAAAGGTGCCGATGGATGCTGTGCTATTCCCACTGACGCAACTGCCACAGCTTTGATGCGTGTTGTGATTACGGCTGCCGAGACCACCACCGCGTATACATTTCCCATAACAGAGCGTCTGACCCAGATTGTTGGCATTGTTCATGAAAATCCTAGCAACCCGCGCTTTAATCACTACCTGTTCGAGGCCATCAGCTCGCTTATCAAGTAGTTGCATAACAAGCACCTCCCACTGATTGACACTGATTAGGTTCGCATGCAAGGCGAATCCAGCAACAGGAGAGCAGCTTACTCATATTTTGTTCCCCATGTTCCAGGCTATTCTTCAAAAGGATGTCGCTGGTATGTGTCAGCTGAGCTGTATCAACTCTCATATCAATAGAATTCACGCCGTATGTTTTCCAAATCATGTCACAGCTTCTCAAAGCGAGTCCTGCCCCTGGCATCCCAGAGCCTTATGCTGGACTGCTTCAGAGCTTTCTCGTCAGCTCTTTATGGGAGCAGAAGGGTATTGTTGTCGCTCTACTTTCTGACATTGACGCCTGCGCTAGGCAATGTTCCTGCCCTTACTATACTTCTTCGCGTATACATCGAACGAGGTCTTCTCGAAATCAACCCGGGTGTTCTCAACAGCATTCTTGGAACATTTCAGAGACTAGTCGCGTCCAAGAGCAACGATACCTATGGTTTTGACATCTTGGAGGCCGTGATTCGCTATAGCACGTTGTAAGTCGCTTGTGTGGCCCGACAACCTAGCTACACTAATGGTTTACAGCGAACAGATTACGCCTGTATTTCCGAGCATCGTCATGCTTCTACTTCAGCGTCTTCAGGGTAGTACAACATCGTCGTTCTCCAAGCGCTTTACAATGTTCATGCTCTATTGCTCCGCTGTCGGTGGGAAAAAATTTGCTGGATCTGTTGTACCGTCGACGCTTGATGCCATTCAGCCAGGGTTAGCTGCCAGTGCTCTTTTTCAGTCTAACGCTCTGACAGCCTGGCGCTGAGTGTTTTCCTCAACGTGATGCTGGCGGAAACGGAAAACATCACAAACGCCATCGACCGCAAAATTTGCGCTGTAGGTCTGGTTGAATGGCTTTTAAAGACTCCGTTGCTTACCATGGATAATGCCCCTGAGGCCTGGTAATGCTCTCTATACTCGTAGCCTAAATCTTATTCGTTTAGGCCAAAGGCTCTACACTGCTGCAGCTGGCTCGCATCGTCAACGATGGCGAAGGGTGATGCGTACGAGGGTGATGTGGATTTGGAAGAGCTTAGTTTCAGCGGCTACTCGTCGTCTTTTTCGAAACTGACCGCGATCGCGAGTGCCAAGACAGACCCCTTGCCAGAGATCCGTGACATTGGTGTGTACATGGCAAATTCGCTCGTAGAATACGACAGGCTTCATCCTGGACAGGTAGATATTAGACCGTCTATGCGCTGCTGACGTTTGCTTAGATCGGCGGCCTTATGCCTAGCCTCGATATGCACTTGCAGGTGTTCATTGGGACCTGCTTTGCTCCTCCTGTCCCGCGGTAAGTGTAGGTGTCTGTTCGAAGGGGTGAATGCAATCAATGGCAATTTACAACTCGCTATATTTCTTGCTGAACTTTTGGTCGTCGCTGGCATCAGACGAAGGTCCAGTAGATTCATGTATAAAATATAGCATGATAATACTCGTAATGGCACTAAACAGGAATATCACATCGAACCATCTATGGTAGAAGTCGAAGCGTATGGCTCCAAGCACTTGGCTGACGCTGGACCTAGCCGGCGATAAGTTGGATGGCGGTATGATGGCGACGCACCTATACTGCACTGGAAGCGACATGCGCAGCAGCAGCACCGAACTAAGAAAGTACATTCCCATGACTTGCGCCAAGAACAGCACAATGTTTGCTGGGGAGATAAACAACGACAGGGTATTGAAGAACTGGAACCATTAGAATACGAGATCCGCCATGCAAACTACCTTGAGGAGCTGAATGAGAAGTCCTCGAACGGAAACAACAGTGAGAATGCCGATGAGAAGGAAGCTAAGCTGCTGGGACCAAAAATCAACGTCGAAATCCGCATTGACATGCGCAGCCATGAGCGCAAGTCCATTGGAAACAGGGTCCGTGCCGCCCGATCGGTCCAGAATGATGTTCAGCGTCGAAGATACGATCTTGAAGACGCAGAGACCACTGAAAATATACCCGAGAAAGTTGTTGAGCTGACCCTGCCAGGTTTTGGCGAACGCCAGGCGATCCATTTCGTCGTTCAGCTCATCCAAGTCGGCAATGAGTCGCTGGTGCAGTAGCTCCAGCTCTTTAATCTCTTCTCGAAAAACACCAATATCTAGCAGGAGTTAAAACGCCTCGGCGGCACACAGACGCACTCTGCCGATCATTATCGCCACGAAAAGCGCCTGCCTTGGCCCTGATATTCTGCATCATCCGCTTGACAAATCCTCCGCCTGAAGCGCCTGCTATCGCCGATGACGTGGTTATGGAAAAACCGGGCGAGAAAAACCCAGAACTGTGCTTGTCCACGCCGCGTTGAGACGCGTGCTGGGGCAGTGATATGCTCGCGATGCGCTTTTTACGAGCGAGTATTCCCTCTGTTGCCACCGTCACGCGTTTCTCAAGGGTGCGTCTGTCTGCTGCTGTGACGCCGCGCAGGAAGTAGAAGAGAGTGGTGTATGGCGAGTGGACGGCTCCGAAGCCTGCAAGGACGGCCATAAACGTCACGCCGAGCACGGCGATGCGCGTAATCCCAAACTCGATGGAGAAGAGTCCAGCCGACGACGAACCCGATGCCGAAAGCGGCAGTTGATGGCCCATACGATAGAAAGGGTAGAAAAGCGCGCACCACGAGACAAAGGTGATGGTGACGGCAT
This sequence comes from Zoopage sp. CT-All, assembly GCA_004114245.1. NCBI lineage: Eukaryota > Fungi > Zoopagomycota > Zoopagomycetes > Zoopagales > Zoopagaceae > Zoopage > Zoopage sp. CT-All. The sequence goes on from QZWS01000111.1 coordinate 19,270, forward strand.
TGCGTCGGAGAAACCCTTCCCGGTTCCAACAGAGCAGCAGGAGCTGGTACGCAGGAACGACGACCGCCATGCACCATATCATGCCGGCCAGCGCAAGCTTCCAGCACCACCAGCGAGTGAGCGGGTCGAGCACACCAAGTATTTCAAAGGTGATGAGCTCAAAGAAGGTGCATGAGAGGCTGAAGACGATGGCGAACAGTCCTTCCGCCAGCCGTCGCGGCTCCGCAGAATAGCCCTCAAACAGCGCAAACGAGACGAAGGAGCGGCCGCATGCGAGAAAAAATAGCTGCGATGCGAGAACGATGGCGCCGTCCTGGAGCATTGGTGGGGGTCGATGTGTAGAAGTTGCGCGACCACGTCAGAGAGTGATTTGAAATATTCGCCACGTCATCATGCAGGCGGCTCGCACCTTCCGCCTACCTCACCCGCCTAGTTTTACCTTGGCGTGCGTCCCGAGTGCCCAGCTGCGATTGCCTTTATCGGATATTGCACCTTGGACCATTTGTGCTTTCGCATTGCACTTCGGGGCGCATGTCGATAGGACCCGCTCGTTCGGACAGACTCACATTTCTGCGCGCTTTCTTTGGAAAGGCACGTATAATTCGCAACACAGCCCAGCATGTCATCGCGAGAGTGGTGGATTACGAGTGCTGCGGAGTCACTACTGATCCGTTTCGCCAGGCGTGCTGGACTATGCGCGGGAGATCGGCGCGTATGCCTACATCTTGCACTCTCGGCGGGCGCAATGCAACTGACCCGCTAGTTCTTGCCTTCAACGTTCGCTCGCTCGCCATATTTCCATTCTTGCTTAGTTTTCTGTACAACTCGAGTGATTTGATTGGGACTCTTCCACAACAATACACGATCTGGCCGGTGTATATTCCCTCGCAGTATTCTACGTGTGCACTACGACACGTCCATGCCTGCTTGGGATACTTGTCATAGCAGTGCAGCCAGCGATGGCCTCGGTAGTCCCCCCTGTAGCTTGGCTGCGCGTGTCTTTGTGATGCCGCCGAGGACCATCTCAAGGTATTTGGCCCAAGCTGCATATACCAGTGATTGCCCATTGATTAAGACCGAGGCTGCCGCTGTGCACCCAATCCCTGCCAGGCAGAAGCCGTGGTCATGCCTAGATTCCAGCCCATTCAGAATTTATTCCTGTGCGGCTCTGCGAGTTCATTCCAGGCGTCTCCGCCGTGGCTTCGGGCACGCACAAACTCTGGCGGCGTTGCGAGAAATTTGCATAATTCCGCTGCGGAAAAAGGCCACGCTTTTTCGCCGCCTGCTTTCTCACCTGCTTCTCGCATCCCGCCATCTTGCCATCCGCCGTCCGCCGCCCACATCTAACAATGCCCGAACTTATGGAATTCTTGCCACACTTGCATGTCTTTCTATCTTGGAGCACGGAATCTATCGCGCAGTTCTTCGTTGAGCAGCTCGGCCCGGAGCTCTTCCCTCCCAGCATCCAGCACCGCTTCCTCTACGAGAGGCATGTCGGACACGCCTTGATCTCATGGGGCCCACATGCGATCATGCACAGCACGGGTGTGCCGGAAATCGCCGCCCATAGGATGCATCTTTTGCTTCAGGGAATTCGGTGCGGCCAATTCGTACGACAGCCCCCGCACCATGACCTGTTGGATCTGCGCGAGCTCAGCCCTCGACGGTTTGCGAACTACGTCACCTGCAATCTTGACGACGCTGGTTTGAGGTCGCGTCTCGAGCAGTTCCTTGTCGATCAAAGGCACACGGCCGAGTCGTTTAAGAATATCTCTCGTCCGCTGCAGTACTTTGCGACGTTCGGGCCCGCTGTGGCACAATGGCTATCCTTGATGATGGAGCATGTGGAGCACGCCCCTCGCGGGATTAGCGTGGAGTTGGAAGCGCGCAAAGTTGGTAAGCGAGCACACTTGCTGCTCCATCACTGACGCCTATTCAGCGCAAGGTTGGGCCAACGATTGGAGCGATGGCTTAAATGTTCTCGAGCACATGCCCCCAGGCGTCGCCGTGTTTGAGACTAAGCCCGCAAGCCCCAAACGACGGAAAGGGAAGCCAATGCCGCAGTGGCTGCCGTCGTCCGCTTGGATGAAGAGCCTCAGCGTAAAAGGGAAGATCTGTGCGGACTATTGAAAGGATCTGATCTTGTTATAGAGCGATGGATTGCTATTACTGCGATTCGATCCAGATACGCTTCCTGTAAGTATACATCTCTGGTGATGACGCCTGCCATAAACTTGATAGTGGAAGGACTTGTGCTCGAGCCGATCACAAGTATGTGGATGGCCGCAGCGGCCACCCTTATAAGCGGTCGGTGATATAGACTCAAGGCCTAATTCTGATGTTATGTGGTAGAAATCAAGGTAGAGGCTCCAGAGCGATGGTCAGCTGGCAGTGGCGCGAAGCCTAAGCGTCTGTTTCTACAGTTTTATCTCCGCGCTAAGTCTTTACATAGTGATGCCACTTCCGCTTATTCGGCCGGCACTCAACATTCGTCCGGCCCAGGCAAAGAATGATCGCGACGCGGTGGCAAGTGCCAAGTTCAGCAGCCAGCCTGCATTAAAGCGCAAGGCCCAGGAAATGAACGGCGACGAACAGGACTTGGCGCCACCAAAGAAGATGAAGCGCGACAAGTGGCATTGGTGTAAAAACCAGCCGGCATTGCTTTACTGGATGAAGTGCGCAGCCTGGGTAAAGTGCGCCAGAGCGCAAGCCTCCGTTCCGCCGGTGGAGGCGCAGGAGTCCAGCGAAGCACTCCATGACGAGCAGTTGGCACCGAATCGTCAGAAGAAGCGTACGGCCCAGGAAATGGACGACGACGAACACGACGCTGCGCCACCAAGGAAGCGGCAGATCAATAAGACCTGTCCGGAAGAAGCGCGCTGCCCGGACAATGCGCAGTAGAAAGCATGACTCCGAGGCAACAGCCCAGTGAGTCTATGCGTGATAGATGATCCCAGGCTCATCTTGATAGGTGATTCGACAGCTGTCATGAAGCGCAGAGGAAGCACCCGGCCAACATCCGCATGCCAATGCCAACAGTTGGCATGCAAGGTATTGCCTTGTGTCCTTGCTCATTGGTAGTATTGACATGGCAGAGTACGAGCCACCAAGCGGTGTCAAGGCAGCCAATAATTCGCCTTGTTCGGCTCGTAGAAAGCTTTACTGCTAAGGTAAGTCCAAGGGCGCTCATTGCTCTACTAAATGTTTATGTTGCAGCTGATCTGTACGGGGGCGCTCGACCATCTCGCTCCTCTGTGAGGCCAAGAATGGCCACACAATATTCCCCGCTTCAATAGTATGCTTGTTCTCATCCCAGGTTTGGTATAATTCCTGCTAGTTTATTCAATTTGCGCGCCAAATGACAACGCACATTGTAGCGTAGTGGGTAAGCTTGCTGCCTTGTTCCAGTGCGATGCTTATTTTACCATTTCAGCGTGAACCGGCGTTTGTCATGAGCATGCACGCAGCTGTCCGATGAGGTATTGTCTTGTGTTCTTGCTCATTGATAGTATTGGCATTGCAGAGTACAAGCCGCCAAGTGGTATCAAGGCAACCAATAGTTCGCCTTGTTCGGCTCGTTCCCAAGCAGCAAGCTTTATTGCTAAGGCATGTCCAATGGCACTCTTTGCTCTACTAATACTTGAGTTGCAGCTGATCTGTACGGTGGCGCTGAGAAGAGTCTGATCGTCTCGCTCCTCCGTGAGGCCAGAATGGCCACACAACCTTCATCGCTTCAATAGTATGCTTGCACTCATTCCAAGACTTGTGTAATTCATGCTGTTGGTAGTTAAGGTGGTTGTTATAAGCGGGTTTAGCAGAATGTTGGCTGTCTTGCTTTGTAATTTAAGTAATTCTTTGCAGAACTCCGCAATATACTAGATGTCAAACGACAAACAGCTCGCAGATATGACACAATACAAGCCTTCAGACCTCAACCAGTATATGAATTTGCGCCAAGACTGACCCGGCTGAGCCAAGACATGGCAGGGTCATCCCCAACCACAATGTTTCCTCACGGTGGGTTGCCTTTACCCAGGTTAGGCCAAGCGGAGATTATCAAGACACGCAGAAGCAGTAGCCCAAATCAGCACAATAGCAGTTGGCGTGCAGTGATGCCAAGGCCCAATACCCAATACAGGCATTACACGCTCCCTCTCCGGAAATAATCTCGTGAGCAACCAATCTCGATAATGTCCCTGTCTCCGAGTCGCGACCGCGACCGCGACCGCCGCACCTTGCAAATGCTTGTCTCGCAAGCAGGTGGGTGCTAATTGCTTGCCGTTCGAGCCTTACGCCGACAGAGACATTGTCGGAATCCGGGAGCGGCTCGTCGTTCTCGTTTTCCAATGTTTGCCCGTCCCCTCTCGCACACTGGCATCAATCGTTCCAAATTAGCATGCTGTTGATGTGGGCGAAGATGATGACCCTATTTCGCTGAGGGCTGCTGCGGGAATCGAGACGCGGCCGTCTCCTGCTCCGGCAAAGACAGCCCCCAAGTCATTCGCCAAGGATCCGCAAATCACCCCTGCCCGGAACCTGCTGCAGGCTCTATCCCGCGCAAGCGTTCGTTTCGTTATCACCTCTTTGCATTTACCTTATCGAACTAGACCGGAGATGGCTCTCGACAAGCTCTCCCGCCCAAGGTCAAGCCCATCCACACTCCTGGAACGGCAAGGCGTAATCGCACGGCACAGGATGGAGATCCATTCTATGCTCCGGATGCATCGCCGATTCTTGCTGCCTCGTCAGACGTGGAGGCCTTATCTCCAAGCAATCAGCTGCTGCCTGATGGTAACCCGAGTGCCCATGCAATCTGTAATCTGTACTGATGTGAACAATACCAGCAGAAGATATACGATCGTCGTCATTTCGTGAGGACGTTATTGCCGACCTTCAGGAGATGAATGGCGCGTATTCAGTCGATCACGACGAGGACCACCATGATCGGGCCATTCTTGACGATCCCAACCTCGTCGACGAGGTAACGAGCGGCCCTGCATCGTTTCCCCCTAATTTTATAACACTAGGCCGATGAAAATGGCTGGTTGGTGGATCGTCGCCTGTCTCCATTCGTATCCGGTCCCGTGGAAGAGACAGACATCGACCAGAATCAGCGCTCACCACCGTCTTTGAACAGGAACACTATCGGACGTGCTGCTGGTAAGACGGCCGCACCCGCCGATCAAGCCAAGATAGAGTCGCCCGGATGGCTCGGCTGGCTTCATTCACCAAATCCTAATTCGAGTGAAGCTGCCGGGAACGGGACATCGACGCCTCCGCCTCACCAGGACAGTCGTCCATGGCCTGGCGTGTCTAGTGGGCGCGTGTCTTCCACCTTTTCGCGTCCTGCGATGGGTCTGTTTGGTCCAGTACGTAGAATGTCCCATTGAGATCCCGCTCACGTGCGATTAGAGGAATGAGTATCCCACCTCGGCGACGTCCTTTCCCCACCGGGCACCCGCCCATCCAGCGGCCTTTCGAAACTTCTCCATCATGTCTACCATGTCCGACACTGACTATGAGAAGCTGTTTGCGACCCCAAAGGACAGGCGTATCTTGGAAAGCCTGCACAGCGTTCGCAGCTCCGTTAAAGAGTCGGCTGTAATCTGACTGCCTCGTCAGCGAGATGCGTTTATGCTTCTGTAGAAAGAGCATTTTGAACTTGCAAGTCGGATGAAGAAGATGAACGAGCTTGAGGCGGCTTCAGATTTGAAGCTCGAGCAGGTTATGGAGGACGCTGTGACCTTTCGTGAAACGGTTCATGCCGACTCACCCGAATCAAACAAGCCACGCAATTTGGCATTCGAGGTTCGTAGTATGCTCCTTTTGAAAGTATAACTTGTTCTAGTTTCCAGAACTGGGCACACCACCGGAGCAGTTGGAGTAGGCGCCTTTATTGCTTGACGATCACTGATGCACGTGAAGGGATGCTGAGGGCGGCATGGACGACACCGATAATCCTTTTGTTAGGACGCGCGGGGAAACACTTCGTTGCATCCCGGCATCGTTCTCAGCGACCAGCATTCGAGCCACTGTCGATGAGAATGCTAGCATCCCGATCTTTGAGGCAGCTGAGGAGCACAGTCGAGCACTACAGCCTACCTATCTCGGTCCCTTGCTGTTGGTCGCCCTCGAGACGGTGATCCGGTGGACATATTATGCGTATCAAAGCAAGCACGGCGACATGCTTCGTGCGATGGATAGGTTTCTCTCGTTCAAATACTTTGCAGCAGCTGAGCGCATCCGCGGTATGGCAAACGCATTCAAGACGCCTCTGTCGAGTGGCATTTCAGCTAGTTTGGCAGCATATCCTCTCCGAGTGCTTGTTGCACTCATTGCGTTTCAGATTCTCATGCTATTGTGCGTAGTTGAATTTTCACATTGCACTGATATATTGTACATAGAATGTTGCGAGGCGTGTCTAACTGGATTTTCGACCTTTTCGGCTGTGGGGACTATTATACCGGGGTCACTCCGATTTACCGTCCACGCGTTCATCACAGCTGGTTTCAGGACGATGTCATGGGTGCGCTGGAGTGCAGTGTTAGGGCAGCTCAAGTCGCTGATACATACCCCGACTG
>QZWS01000112.1:0-25847 GCA_004114245.1 Zoopage sp. CT-All
CCCAGCCCTTGCACTGTCCGCCGCCTCTAGCCCCGAATCCGCCCGGGCATCACAATAACTCTGTATTCCACAAGACACACACACCTCACAACCTCCCACTCTCACAAAAACCCTACCCACCATACTACATACATCCAAACTCTCCTAACACTCACTATAATACCTATATAGCTTAGATTTGAATATACTATTTATTGAAGAAGCATCATTAAATAAACCTGTTACTGTGTATAAAGGCAGTTAAGGAATTCTCTTCTTTTCTAGCAGTCAATACAACCAACCCCTTGTATGCTGCAAGTATAGTCCTTTCCAATAAAACCCAAGTTGTAAAAGTCAGAAATTACCAGAGATGTCTGATCAGGTGAGTTTTATTTTTAATATCTAACCAGACACTGCATTCCAGATTAAAGAGTATCAGTATATCACAATACTATTATCATGCTTACCTGGCCTTCTCTTTTTCTGCATACCTTCCACATATGTCTAATACCTCGTTCCTTCCAAATACGCCAGAATATAACAATACAAGTGTTATCCCAAGTTATCATTCATTTCAACTCCTAACAAGCGCAGCATTCGATTAAGTCCTGGCAATATCTGCTTTTTTGAGTAATATCCGAGGTTTAATCTTAGGCTGTAAATATAAATAATGACGATAAAGGAGATGGCACTCATGTTACCCTTCTTCAATGAATTCTTCCGGCGAAACGACTTGATCAATCAGCCGCGATCCTGGTGCTCTTTCAACAACAAGAATCGGCACCCGTTCGCCATGCTCGGGCGCATTACGATGGTCCTTCTCCATTTGACGATGGCCAACGATGGCATTTGGCGGGAGCAAGCTGTGCCATGCTCAAGATGTCGAATACAAAAGATGCTTACCGGTATGTGCCAAGTCTCACCTCTTTCGCTATGAAAAAATGCGAAAGCGGATATTTGAATCGCATTTCCCGTAAAGCTTGCTCTAGGCATGCCTGTAGTCGTGGGATGCTTCTTGTTTGAAACAGCTCCCTTTCGATTTTTAGCTATTAAAGTATGCAAAAACCCCATATCACCGGAGCAGCGCTTCAAGCATAACCTGTCCAAGAACACACCCATCTCTGCGGATTGTTTCTATGCCTCTTGCATCAAATTCTGCGTGCTCTCGACCAGGCTCATGTGCCATGCCCACGTATCGCTTCTTCGATAAAAGGAAGCACGGTTGATACGTTTTCTCAAACTTTAGACGAACGGGTTTGCGGGATTGCCGTGTAACCCTGTTGACAATTTCTTTTGCAATATCAAACGAGCGAGGCACTGTTGAGCCCGTCTGGACCACAAAAAGACTGTCGGTATCGCCATAGACTACGCGGCCAAGCCCAGCTTTCTCGGTTGACGCCATAGCCTAAAGGAGATTGCGACCTGCAGGTGATGCGCTTAGCCTACCCAAGTAAGTATGTCGCGGCTGCTCTGAACAATGCTATCGGCGATATGGACACAAGGCATGCGTCCACTATAGCTTGCACCAACATAGCCATATGTCACATTGGCGATAAACTTGAGACTCAGCTGTCGATTATGAAGCTGACGAAGTAGCTCGGGCGATCCAGCATAAAACTTGGCCGACTGCTTGACCATGACTCGTGTCTCGAGAATTTCTCTCAACATACGGCCAAGAACACTGGGCCGAATGCTCTCCGGTACATACATTACGCCGTTCGCGGCGACTGACTCAAGGAGTAAGTCCAAGTAAACAGCTGCAAAGCTACCTTCAACAACAGAATGGGGTGGCAAAACTTCCCGAGACGGCTGATAATAGCAGAAGCCAAGCTCGCCTTCATCGTTGAGATCACCAAGGCACGTCGAATAGCAGAGATTATATGCCATCATAACAGATGGATACAATGACTGAAAATCGCAGACTATCACAGGGCAAGTATAAAACGAAGCCGTTGGCTCGAGCACAAGCGGGAGCGCTTCTGCCGAGCGTTGTTGAGCAACCTTTGAGACGTCGTCAGTATAGTAGTGGAACAATTATACGTGCCTGTTTCCGACTTGGAGATGCCATGACAAAATTCTCCGATTTTGTAATACGCACCACGAGCGATTCTACCTTATACTGACTTCCTTCATACAGAAGTGAGCGATACCGATGAAGGATCAAACAAACCTCGCGTCAAAATGCTGTAAAAGTCGATGCCGAATACTCGGGCAAACTCGCTGATAGAAGAATTAAAATCGATTACATATAAATAATCCCAATACCTTGCTCGGTCGACAATGCCAGTGCTGTCAAGCAGCTCGAGATTCGCCCGGCAGCGAAACTTGATATACATCAGAAAACGAGCTTTGTCTGCAAGAAGTGGTGATGCCATCCATGCTTTAACCTGCTCTGGTCCGACGGCAGCAATGCTAGTCTCCAGCAAACTCTGATAGCAGTTTTCAAAAGAATGAAGGTTCAGCTTGGTAGCTTCACTGCGCAGTATCTTCCAAATGTTGATAATTTGACGGCCAGAAATACCGTAACGCGATGCTTTTCGTCCTTTATACTCGTCCGAAGGGGGATTCCGATCTGGAAGAAAGCAATCGCGCGTGACGAGTTCCGAAAGTTCCAGGCCTAAGACGCTCATTAGATCATTAAGCACCACCACTGCCACCACTACCATAGACGAATTTGGCTCGTTCCAAGAGGTAGCCCCAAGAATCGCGATTGACATCCCAGCCAACTAGTATGATCAGCCAGGTTGGCTCACCCTCGGAAGCATACCGATCAGATCAGGGTCAAGTTCACGAATGATCCTGCAGCATTCAGTTATGAGGTGGAGCTCGTTACTAAGAACTACAGCGGCTAAAAATCGGTATATAGTTTGACCAATGGAGCATAAATATACAACCTCTATCGACAAGCGGAAGGCTACAGTTTCGGACGCAAATCAGAACGTGTCTAGTCCATGCAAGTCAGCACCTAGTTAAATCGATAACACACATACCGGTCAGGCGCGTGACGTTCGCCACGCGGGCGAAAAAGCATCGCAATGCAGTCAACAGCATCCTTTTCTGGGTCTGACAAGCGCTCTTGCTCGTCAACGACACTAGCATATAACTCCAGAGAGAGAAGACTGAGCGAGGAGGGCTGCAAATATGCTGTCGCTTTATGGTCTAATTCTGGCGTCGGAGTCTAGATATACATTAATTCGGATCAACTCAATGCTGATTCACCTTATATATCGGATTTGCAGCTGCCCATTGGACGACTTGCTGACGCGTTGGTGGCATTCTGCTTGGCAACCATGTTTGAATACGTGATTTGGACCTGTAGTCTAGTTAGAGACATACACATAGCGTGCCTGAAACTGACATTAGCATCGGCGAAGACCCTGCCGGTCTGCACAAGAGTCGTTCCATCGTGCCAGTATGAGCATCACAGAGCAGGCCTTCGATGGGCGCATAGGGCTTGGATCCAACATCGAATGAGTCAAGCAGTGCCTTTGATGTGGGTGCTGGGACACCATAATAATATAACCGAAAGGGACTAAATGCCGTGACTGGTGAGTCCATTGTGATTGGTGTCACGAAGGAGGACGGCAGCGAATATGTGGCCAATAGCGGTGACGACAATAGCGGAGCTGCGTTTGATGACGATTCCAGCCGCAATGAAAGGCTCGAGGTGGTTTGCAGTGGCTTAGGTTCGGCCTCCCTCTGGCCGGCATTGCTACATAAAGTTAATCCACGCAGGCATGCTGGAATAGTTAGGCCTACGAAAGATCCACCAAGTCTGACCATAGACATTCGAGCAAAGCATGGTCAACTCCAACAGGCCGAGCATCATGTAGCTCGCCGTCTTCGTGCGATGACGCCACCGTCTCATAGCCAGCATCGTCAAGGATCACTGGCTTGGATAATGACGTTTCTTCGACAGCAACCACAACACCCACAGCTTCCACTGCATCCACAACATCCACTGCAATATCTGCTGACATGGTAACAGACGCAAATGCCGTCGGATAATCTTTCATCCAGGCAGCGTTCTCCTCAGTTACAGCATCGCTCACATTTGCCGATCTAGACGAAGAGCGATACTCCTCGAGGCGGTGCAGCATTTCCGTATGACATTTCCAGGGATCTTCGCATGGAATGTCTTGGCGTGGCATGGATGAAAACTCGGATGCTGTCTCATTGGGCAGTCGAGGCAGGTGAAGTTCGTCACGACGCCGCCGTTCGTCTATCCAAATATTTTGTAGCGAAGGAAGGATTCGGCCTGACGTCTTGGGCTCTGGCACCGTCGTATGGATGCCGCGTTCGATGAGCATGCTACGGTTGAGGATACCTGCAACATCAGCTCTCGCATGCAGTACATGCCTCCCAGCGTCTTGAATATTGTCCGGCTCCATGGTTTGATACTGGGCAAAATCGACCCAATCCATTCCGTAAATGTTATAGTCCGCCATGAACTGCAACATGAACGGGATATGGGACTCATGAGGCCTCAAGCACATTCCCAGCACAACACCACGCAGAAGCACATCTGCTGCGATCGATAGATCCGACGGGTCTTTCAGCAATATCTTAAAATACAATCGATGTCCAACGTGATAGCCGTAAAATGGCACTGCCTTGACTGGGACCACGGCATGAATGCGCGAAGACAGCATCGACTGCCGATGGTTTGAGGTGAACGAGGGGCGCTGGTGGGACATGAGCGCCAAGTTGAGTTGATATTTTATGGCATCCGCAGCCTCTCGCACCGCCTTGGTCGAATGCAGCTGCATGGAGGATGTGGACGAAACGTACAGGTATGGGTACGCGCCGTGGACGTGTACGACAGCCGAAGTATGGATTGCATTGGCTGCATGTGTAAGTTCGCCAATAACGCGGACGATGGGCATGTCGTCGAGAATTACCGCGTCGAGATAGAAGGCGCGGACCGACAGGGCCGCCATCGCGGCGACAGATGGGAAACGCAAGTCTGTGCCGTGAATCTGCCACTGCGTCATCCCACGATGCCGCTCCCGCTCCCGCACCCAATCCAAACCTCGGCACTATCACCTCCTCCGCCCGAATCCATCCACTCACGTGAATCCACTGCAATTCCTATCAAGCACGCCGACGGGTACCATCCTCCCGTACTTACCCACTTCTACATTTTCCAGCCTGCACTCGCCACGTCCGAGGTCAACGAGGCGAGCCAGCTACTGTATCGGTGGGGCGTTGCCAGCGAGGAGGGAGCGGTGGAGGGAGCATCGGGAGACGGAGCGGTGGACGAGGACAGTGCGTTAAAGCATATTGGTCTAGCCCAGGCCATGTCGGTCTTTGCGGGGTGAGTATTGCGCGATTTATTGCCCTGCCACAGGCCCTGCCACAGTGCCTGATATGTCCTTGATGCTTAGTTCATTTGGAGGAGCGGCTGGATTCGACGCGGTAAGATCCCAGCGACAACGGCTACTGCAGATTGAGATCGAACCAGGATATTTTATTCTCGCGGTATGCATATTTGTGCATCGTAGGATGCCAATTGATAGACTCTCTACTAGCGCATTCGTCTTGGCTACACCGCACGCCCCGTAAAACGCGACACGACAAAAACAGAGCTAGTGTACAGCGAGACATCGGTAGATGACTTTGCCAGTCGTGCTGTCCTTTGGAACGAATATCGACGTTTTGTCGTACGTCACTATGCTACTAACCGACTTTCGCTCATCCGAGTAGCTCCATAATGGATCATTAGCGTTCTATGCATCACAAAACACTGTCGAAAGTCTTCGGTCCATTTTAAGCAATTATTTCGCGGTTGTTGTCAAGCACTGGACGTTCGCCGACTTGGATATACACACCGCGCTCAACGGCATTAGAATGCTCCCTATCACTCCAACATCGGAGCATCTTGCCGAAAGACTGATCGATTCCCTTGTACCCTCGACTGCCTCATCTGACCTGCCCGCCTCGGCTCTTCCAATCGCTAGCTGCCTTGTATCCTGGCGCGGGAAAATAGTTGCATGTCGTGCATCGCATCATGCTTCGGGCTCTATCGAGATGGAGGACATGCGCTCCCTTGCATTTATGCTGCGCGACAGGTACGACCAAGAACGTGCACTTCGGCGGCAGGTCGAAAAGGAGATGTCGGCTGCCAAGGCCAAGCTCAAAGCCTCTATGAATGGTGCCGAGTCCAGTCTATTTGCCAACACACTTCGTGTTCTCAACCCCGCCACCATCTTTCGCTCCATTCCGTTCTTTTCAAACGATTCGAAAAAGGCGGAGCCTACACCAATTGTCCCGCCCACACCAGCTCTCAAGGGAGCGTTCGACACCGACGCAGACGATAGTCCAAATAGAATTGAAGATAGCTGTTCTGCCCCACCTTCCGCTACCCCCGCTAACGAGCCTCACTCGCTGGAAATGTCGGTGGGCGCACTGACGCCTGCGCCCGCTTCTTCATCTGCAACTCCTCGATCAAGGGCTGATCGGTTCTCGGATGTCATGCTCAAGTCCAGATTTCTAATGGACGACAGGCCTCGCATGCGAGCATTTTCCCTCGATACAGCCCAGAGTCAATTGGAATCGAGCAATGGACATGGCTCTGCACATAATGGCATCTCAAAAGCAGCAACGGTGACTGGTGTCCCCATCATTTACCTAGTCGAAGGCACAGAACCACACTTTTTGCTTGTCTATCAGGTGCGCTCCTTCGCTACTCTATGCACATTGATATGTATTCCAGTGCGAGGTGCATCTGTACGTGGCCATGGTAATATCTATATCCGACTCGGCCACCACTTTTCTCCGACGATCCAATATGCTCGCTGATCTCGAGCATTCTCTTCGTCCGAAAGGGGAGCAGTTGGTGCAATGCATTCTCTCGGAACGACAGCAGCTATCGTCAACAAGGTGGCATCGTTTGCACTCTCGTGGCCAAGCTCACATGTACATCTAGAGAGCGACAACTTGGCAACTTTCGCTTCGTGCATTTCAACCGGAGCACCCTTGACGTTCAGTCTACGTTGCGCTTGCGAAGGCCCAAGCCCGAGGTTTCTCGCTGCATACTTGGCCTCCATGCCGAGTTTATAAGGCATGGGTCCCAGCTCCCAATCGACTAGTCTGATCAATATATAGGCATCCAAAAAGCAGAGAGATGCTCTCGAGATTGACCGAGTCCAAGCACTGGATAATTGGTCGCCGTGACGCGAAGCGCGAGGTGTACCTTGTCGTGGAGAACAAAGATATCAGTCTGATTCAAGCTGAAGGCAGGCCCACAGTGCATCCCTCCTTCACGACTTTCAACTGCTCCCACTAGATGAATTCCAAAAGTTTGCTAGTGTGGATCTCAGTCAGATAGTCTTGGAATAATGTGGCCAATTTATCAATGTATTAAGCAACTAAATGCCAGGTACTTTCACACAGCATGCTCTCCTTCGGTGAGGCCACTCCGGTACTCAACCTCGGGAATACCATGCTCCCCCACGCTCACGCTGATACGTTTGCCGTCGAATGTCGCGCCTTCGGCGCTTGCGGGAATGCCAGCAGCCATGAGCTCCGCCACTTGTGCATCTGTGACACCATTTGAATCACGAGGAAGCCAGATCGTGTTTGGATGCGTCTTCAGCTCGGGTCGCACGTAATAATCACCGAGATCATTATTCGACATTATGGACGCATTTGAAGCCAGATCAAGAGAAGACGCATTGACCGATGCCGCCAGCAGGCTATGGTCATCGGTTGACAAAAGGTGGCGGAAGCTCTGGGCGACGGTCAATTTGGGCTTTTCTGCGGTGCCTTTCTCATTTGATGAACCTACGGGCATCGCTTTGGGCGCCCTGCTTGGCTCAGAATCGGCCAATATAGTCTGCTCTTCCTCGATAGCATCAGCTTTGTCAGCTTGTTTCTCCAACGCCTCGGTCTGCTTAGCTTGTTCAGCGACAGCAAGGAGCTCGTCCGTATCTCCCGCTGCTTCCCCGCGCTCCGCTTTAAGGCCGACCTCGATGGGCAGGTAGTTAAGTGTGCGCATGAAGCCGCGATCCATATACCGATTTATAGCTGCCGTTGCAACGATAGCCAGTGCCGACAGGACAATCAGCGCAACCTGCTTTTGAATAGCGAATAGCCCAAGCATGACAACCTGATGGATATACAGCCCAACAAAAGTATGGTAAATTGCGCGAGGGAACGCCCTTCCGCCCAGACTGAGATGCCTAGGTTGATCCCAGCAGTAGAGCAGCAAATAGCGATATGCAAGTGCATGAAGGACGAAGAAAAGACCGACAAAGGGAAGAATCAAGGGCGACACGACAGAATAGGTGATGCCTAAAGTGGATCAATACGCAACGTTTCACTGGGTTAGTCTCACCAATCGCGAATATCAGCACATTATCGGGGAAGAAGAGGCCCCATTCCATTTCACTGGGGGCTTTGAGCTTCACGAGGCGCCTCGGGGTTTTGGCCAACAGCTTGCGGAAGATATATTTCAGAACGATCTGAACCAGCTGCAAAAGCAGCTGAAAGCTTCCAGTAATGCCCTGAAGGAGAACAAGAGTGATGAAGAAGGTAGACGCCTGGGGCAGAGTTGCTGATAGAACGGTCAGCGCTTCGGACGGGTTGGCCATCAGCTGCCCCAGGGACGAGAAGATGCCCGATGCAAACGACGCGACCAGGAGGATGTTGACAATCTATATTAAGTCCATTCAAGCCGCAAATAGCGAATGCTACATCACTTACCAAGAAGAAGTAGTACTTGTGCATGACCGAGAGCTGAACTTCGGAACCAAGTGGGATTCCTTCGAATTCCGACAGCTTGGTCAAAATAATTGGCAGAAGGAACATGAGCACGGCAACGGCTACAGCCGGCAGGATACCCTGAATGAGGCCAACCAGCCACTGGGGCCAGTTGAGAATCGGCGCGAGAAACGGCAAGACGCTGACGAGCTTGGAGAGCGACGCGATACCGGACACGAAGGTGATCAGAATTGACCAAACGATGACGAGGACAGTGGCAATAAGCATACTGATAGCGTAGCGTATCCAACGCTGGTATCCAAACACAGTGAGATTGCTCCAGATAACAGCATCGGGGTACGGCTCCTGCCAAGTTTCGCACAGCCTCCAGACGGAGTGGCCGAGCGACACCTGCGACGCGACCTGGGCATCGCGCTGGCGCTTGAATGTGACAAATGCGGCTGCCATGGACGTTCCCTCTGGAGAATCCTCTTCCTTCTGAAACTGATCCCTGCGCTGCTTCTCGGTCGACTCCATGCGCTTGACGTATTCCTCACGAAGAAGCACCAGTTGCTCGCGCTCCTTCTCGGTGACGCTGTTGCTAGTGGTGCCGTTGCGAATGAGCTCGCATTCGGCCAATTCGAGCTCGTCGGCGCAGCTATTGCGATTAGCGGTCTTCTTTGCCGCCTTGCCGGCGGGAAGCACGCGCCAGATACGCTCGACAGGGCCAATGGCATTGAAGATCTCCTCCAGCCTGCCGACCATGCGCAGGTCCTTATTCACAGCCGTGACAAGAATGGTGCGTGCTTCAACCCTCTCGCGGTACCCTCGGGAGATGAGATAAGCGTGGCGCAGGCGCATATAGCGCTTCAGTTCACGATGCAACACCCAGACGGTAAGCGCCGAGAAGAGAGCTGAGAGCAGCCAGTATGCCCACAGACGCGATTTTTCCGTGATGTTGCCCATGGTCAGACGATTAAGCCCATCGAGTTGGCCGCCTGGATCCGTCGCAGCGATAGGCAGGAGGATGGGGAGGGCGATGAGCGTAAACACGGTGAAGAGCGCAGCAGACATGTGGCAGTATCGCAGGAGAACATAGGCGTCAAGCCCACACAGACGTATGATTTCGCGATCGGTGATTTGCAAGAGGTCTGGAAGCCATCCAAGGAAGCTGGTGGAGAGTTTGGGTGGGTGCTTGCTGCAAGGGAGGTCAGATCGATGCTGGGAAACAGTATCACCCACCTCGTCGGATTAAGGTACGACGTCTTTGGAGCAAAGACATTGCGGTTTCTCGTCCTCAGCACGCAGAAGAGTAGGAACAGGGCGACACCGATGATGATGTTAAAGAGGAGCGATGACACAAAGGTGTTGAGGGAGGAGTCGGCGGTGAGCTGCTCGTTTGCAAGCGCATTGCCGTCGGTTGCCGGCGTCCCAGACACGTCGCGGCTTTTGGACATGGTGCAGGCGCGGCACTGGATGTATTAGTGGGGGTAAGTGCGGGAGGACTGCAGCCACGGCGGGATGCGTGAGGCGGGCTGTGGGGTAATATATCGCCTGGGACTGCGGCAGCGGAGCATTGCAAATTGCTTTGTGTAACATTTGGCAATGTATGTGAATTAGAGTGTATTCGATGGGCAGCTAATGAGATGTGGACGGCGCTCAACCAGAGATGACTGCATCTGTGGGGGCCTTGTCGGCTCCATGGCTAGTCGACGCGGGGTCGCTGGTGCCGGAGTTCGGCTCGGCCATGGCTGGTTCGGCCATGACTGGCTCGGCTGCGGCTGGCTCGTGCGGCGACTCGCTAGATGGCGGCGGCAGATTACTGCTGCTGGACGACGGCGATGACGAGTCTGCTGGACCACTACTCGATGCTAGCTGCAGCGGCAGATTACTGCTACCAGGTGACGATGGCAGCGAAGAGGCCGCCGGGCCATTGCTAGATGTTGATTGACGCGGCGGCAATTCGGACTGGTCTCCACCCACACTCCAGTCAATGCTGGGCTGAGAAGTCAAGTCAGCAGCAGTCTGGCGCAGTTGATCGACGCCAAAGAGCGAGTTGCCAATATCGGCGAAGGTAGAGCCACTGTCGCTAGGGCCGGAGAAGCCGCTATCGGCATTCGAAGAGGGCGGAGCTTCAAACCCACCACCACCGCCGATTGATACGACAGGTGATGGGGCCGGACTGCTTCTTGCAGGTGGTGGTGGGCTAGAATTGCCACCACCGCCAGAGCTCGGCGGAGAATTCCCACCATTGCCGTTCCCGTTGCCACCATTTGACGGAGCTATCTGATTCTGACCGCTGTTTGCTGACTCGTCATTGCCATTGCCAGAGCCAGAGCCAAAATCATTGCCAGAGTTGGCGCTCAACGTAGGAGCACCACCACCGCTTGATCCGACCGGCTGTCCGACCGAAACCAAGAGGGATCCGTCGCTGGGCATGCCATCATTGGCAACAATCACCGGCGCACCCACCGATGCAGTCGATAATTCACCGCTGGATGGTGCAGCTAGAGCAGGAGTAGGGGTAGAGGCAGGGGCAGAGGCAGGGGCAGAGGCAGGGGCAGGAGCAGATCCGGGCGATGACTGAACCAAGCCATTTGCAGACGAACCGGTAAAAGATAAAGATGATGGTGTATCGTACTCGGCATCGCAATATTCAACATCACTGCCATCATCGTAATAATCCGATGTGCGGGATGAATGACGCGAGCTACGATCATTGGAACGGTAATTTCGGCGACCACGGTGATTATCGTAATCATGGCCACGCGAATCGTGGTGGAGACGCGTTGGCGCGGCATTGGCGATGGCGGGGATGTTGGTGGCAGCGAGGGTAGTGAGTGCGATGACGCCAGCGAGCATCAGCAGGCTCCCACGGCGCATAGAACCCACAGCAGTACTCATGGTATTTAATTAGTGTAAAAGCGGGGGCGCGGATGGGTGGAATGGGTGGAAGTGGGCGGCCGCTGATGGGGAGGTTCAGGCTGACGAGAACAGCCAGGACGGCAATATGCGATGTCGGGTAATGATTGCATGCATCCTATTTTTGGAATGTCCAAAGTCTCCGGACCATATGAATTTGTGCTACCATCCGCATCGGGCCAGCTGCAGAATGGTACGCCTAGTCACTGGTTGTGGGCTGATAAGCATGCTCAAGAGCGTGCGCACGATGCCAGCTTGCCACTGGATTTACGCCCATGTCTTGATGCATATCATGCTAATTCCCATTTAATAAGTAGGTTAATATTTGCCTTATACACATAACTAAAGTTATCTGCGTATGCACATGCATATGCACCCTGTGCCGCCCGCAATGCCCCGATCTCAAACATGAACAGCATCGCTGTCAGTCTTATCTCGGAAAACAACAGTATCGGCTTCGCTTTTGGCCTCGGAGTTGGAATCCGTCTGAATGACATCAGGCGTCACAATAGCCGCATCGGTACGCTCGGGGAGCTCAAGTCGCTTGCGCAGCTCACCCCATCGCAAATCGACACCGTCCAACCAGCCTACAACACGCGTAACCATTGTCGAGCCAAGATCGCGTCGAGAGCCTTTTGCTTCCGACCACCACCCCGCTTGCTCCTCGCCATCGCGATGCTGCTTTAGGGACATCGACCACTCCACCAATGCACGTCGTTCTTCGATCGCGCGGTAAAGCAGTGCCAAATACGCAGACCATATCCCCAGAGTGACCATGACGGCGAGTACGAGATCGATGGTGTAGTGCCGACTTGTCAGTCCCACAAACAGGATCCCTACCGTTGCATGCACGTAGCCATAGTACGAGACGAATCGCCAGCGTGGATAGAGTCTAAATTGGACGGCACACATGCTCATGATCATCGTGTGACCGCTGTATATCATATCCGTGCAGGCCTTGGTCGAGCCGAACGCAATCTTTACGGCACTGGCCAGCACCGCGGCAGGACCATTGCCAAACGTAGTTACTGGCACGCAACCAGGAAGCGGCGACGGCATGAGAGTAAGCGAAATAATGAGCGAGCGGCCCAGATACAACATCCCGGTGATCCAGCAGACGCGGCGGATGGCGATTAGGATCCGGTGAAGCCAGCCTTTGTATGAATCGGGGCGACCCCGTGCCGTACGTGTTTCAATGAGGATCATAAGTATGGTTATGCCTAGTAGCGTCTCCATAAACAAATCCGCGGCTTTGGGCAGATCCAAGAAGACGGCGTCGAGAAGAAGGTCCTTCAGGCGAGGCGCCGAGCCACCAACTGCATCAAGATACTGCTGCCACCGCCAATCCGACGACTGAATGGAGATACCGCACACTATCCCCGCTATAAATAAAAAGAGCGCCGCTAGAAGGGTGCGCGATGTCTCGCATTGGAGGCGGAGTGCTTTTACGATTCGCGCACGAACGGCGAGTCGGTCGAAAGCCGGAATCGACGGCCATCGTACGTGCATGGTACCACAGTCGGATATACCTGTTTAGGCGAGAGAGTGGGGAGAGGATGGAATATCGGTTGACGGATGTGGAGCGATTGGAGCGATGTGGCGACGCTTATTTTTGGTGCAGATCTATTTTTCGACCGCGGCCGATGCTTCCGAAGTCGCACAAAATCAATATAAATTATTTGGCCATTACGATGCGCTACACCTGTTCATTGCTATCTCGCACCTCTAGCACAGAGTCTGTGCGAAGAGTAGTTGCATCAGGCGGTGTACTGCCCCAGTCATGATCCACCTCGCTCGCTGGAGCAGAACGCTGCCCGGCATCCGGCTCCTGCTTATCCCCAAATACTGCACGAGTCTGCTTAGGCAGCAGCGACAGATTGCGCGAGACCTGCTCCCATCGCAAGTCGACTCCATCGAGCCAGCCCACGACGCGGGCAAGCACGCCGGCTCCTAGCCATCGTCGTACATTCATTGCCTCCCACCACCAGCCTTCCGATTCTGCGTCCCAGTGCCGCGTGAGAGGCAGCCCAACCGTGACCAAAGTATGGCGCTCTTCAATCGCGCGGTCTAGCATCAGGAGGTACGCAAACCACGCGCCGACTGTCACCATCAGCGCCAGGACCACATCAACAGTGTAGTGCAGATGCGTTAGCACCACAAACACCACGCCCGTGGTCGCATGAACATATCCGTAGTAGGATAGGAAACGCGATCGGGGATAGAGGCGGAACTGTATCGCGCAGGTGGTGAGAATCATCGTATGACCACTGTAGATCATATCGCTGCACGCCTTGGTAACGCCAACAATAAGCAGCACGGCGGTAGCCAGAACAGTTCCAAACCCGTCGTGAAACGTCGCGATGGGCTTGCAGTTGTCGGTTGGGGCGGGAAGCAGTGTGACGGAGAGGGCGAGCGCTCGGCCGAGGTAGAGCATAGAGGTGATCCAGAAAATGCGTCGTAGAGCAGTGGATGCCCGTCGTCCCCAGCCCTCGGTTG
This sequence comes from Zoopage sp. CT-All, assembly GCA_004114245.1. Lineage (NCBI taxonomy): Eukaryota > Fungi > Zoopagomycota > Zoopagomycetes > Zoopagales > Zoopagaceae > Zoopage > Zoopage sp. CT-All. Next base: position 14,101 of record QZWS01000112.1, read on the forward strand.
ACCACGGTCGACCCCGGGCAGTTCGCGTTTCCACCACAATCATTAGAATAGTAAGGGCAAGCAGCGATAGCATGAGTGCATCGGCGGCGGCGGGGGCGTGCACGTACACGGAATCCAGCACCAAGTCCTGCAAGCTCTCCCCCGAGCCGCTGCTTGTTTTCAAGTAATCGCTCAATCGGTTGTCTGACGCCTCGATTGCCACAGCACATATTAAGCCGCTTATGATAACGGCGATGCCGGCGAACACGGTGCGAGATGCTTCGGTTCGGAGGAGGATGATTGCTTTAAGGCGGGCGTGATATCTATTCCACCATGCGCCGTTCTGAGGCGGAGATGGATGCATGAGCAGGCAGGCGACGATGCTAATGACGACGTGGGGCGTGCTTGTGATGCGTAATGTGGGCTGATCGTTGACTGGCTGCCAGTCGCAATGCTTAGCTTTATCTCAAGAGCACAATGCTGAGATTGTTGGGGTAGAGAGTATGCTGCACATTGTATATGCTGACAAAGTCTATATGGTCTCATCGACCCAGCCACACCTCTTCCGGGGCAGCATCCATGGCCTATCAATGCCAATGCTGGTATCTCCAGAGCCTCCTTGCAGGTTCAATCTCCAATCCAAACGTCGCCAGCATCCCCGCGACTGTCATATGCGCTGCTGCCTGTATGGGCCCTCTGACCGCTGATGAGGTAACTCGTCCTGCAGCAAGCAGCGACGACTGGGCCTTGTCCCCAACTGTTGCAGCCGGGTTCCGCATCACGTCCTGGTGATCATTGATGGCACGGTCAATTCTGTTGCACGAGTGGTCAAGTTTTGTCCTGGCTTCATGGACCTGCCTATGGGCAAGAAAAAGGCAAGGATTTGCATGAACAAGCATATGCGCAGCCGAGACAGGCATAGCGGGGCCAAGGGCAGGGATAGCAAATGGCATGGCAATGAAGATAACAATTGTGCGCATGATGACGTAATTTTGCTTTCCGTGGAGTGGCAGTGGCAGAGGTGTGGGTGGAGGAGTGGTGATGTTTGCGAGTTTGCTGACTGTTCTTGTATAAGATGAGACGCCTAACAACCAATTATAGGAATTGGCCTGTGTGAAGCGCCGTCAAATTCATATGAAACACTTATAGACAATCACCATTCATGGGAAATTCACACGTGTTAATATAGCTATGAATAAAATCAGATCCACAGTACTTTCCCAACATTCCACCATCGCCCCCAACACAGTTACGACACTACCTACGACGAACATTACACCATGCAGTTGACAACGCGAGCCAGCGCCTTTCTTCTTGCTTCTACCGCCGTCGCCTTTGTTGTGACCACACCCCCCTTCATCTCGGCATCCACCACCGTCGTCAGCGATCCGGACCTCGACTATTACCTCTGGCGTCAAGAGAGGCTAAAACCTATTGCTTTACAGGTGAAACGTGATCATCCAAGCTTCAGCGCTGAGCAGGTGGAAAAGGAGACCGAATTAAGATACAAGGTGATGCGTGCAAGGTATTCTGGTTTTTCGCGGGCAGTGAGTGGGTTTACTGGCTCAAAACCCACACCCTCACAGAGAGCGGATAGGTCGAGTTTTCCCAAAAAGCACTGGAATAATGCCGAGACACATTCTTAGGCAGTAGTGATTGCTGAGGCGATGTAAGCATGAGATCAAGTACAGATACCTGTGCGTTGATTATTTCACCTGCGCTGAGAGAAGCGCATTCCTTTCTTCCTAGCTTGTATTCTCTCACAAATGGGAGGAGCTAGAAAGTGGCTCGGTATGTGATGTGTTGACTGTCCAAGGTTTTACTCTGTTCGGTCCAAACCTTTCACCATCGCCACCAGCACGGTTACGACATCACCTACAACAAGTATAGCACCATGCAGTTGACAGCAAAAATTGGCACCCTTCTTCTCGCTTCTGTCGCCGTTACCTTTGTTGTGACCACACTCCCTTCTATCTCGGCATCCAACACCAACCCGTACACCAACCAGTACACCAATCAATACACCAACCAATACACCAACCAATACACCAACCAGTACACCAATCACGACACCGACCTGTACACCGACCCGTACACCAGATATTGTCTCTGGTATCAAGAGCGGCTAAAAACTATTGCTCTACAGGTGAAACGTGAACATCCAAGCTTTAGTGCTGAACAGGTGGAAGAGGAGGCCAAATTAAGACACAATAAGAGTAGGTGGCATCCTTATTATATACGGGCAGCGAGCGGGTGTACTGATTCAAAGCCCGTGGACTCGCAGAGGGCGGATAAGTCGGGGCTTCCCAAAAAACACTAGAGTAATGTCGAGACGCATTCATAGGCAGTAGTGATCACTGAGGCAATGTAAGTGTGAAATCGAGTACAGATGCTTTGTGTTGATTATTACACCTACGCTCTTTGCATTAGGGGAAGTCCACGCCTTTCTCCTATCTAGCTGTAAATTATTCTGCCCAGCATTCAAGAGTTCTAAATACTACCATGCTATACTTGACACAGTATTATTCATTCATTTCGTAAGCAAACAATTGCACCATTTAAAGATGTCTGCGGTGCTGATTCCAGAGCGTCCCAGTTAGCACTCAGCTCAGGTGCCCAGCGATGCAAGTCCTTCTTATCCAGCTCAGTAAAGCCCTGCCAGGTGGAAGCCTCGGCAATGAGCATATGGTAGCGTGGATTGTTAAAAACATAGTACCGACGCATAGAGCTGCTCCAGGAGCGGGAGCGACGATTGATGGAATCGCGACAAACGATGGTTATGGGAAGTACCGCCATCACTTTTCTTTCCAGCAGTCTGCCCGCTTGACAAATCCTGCTGAGTTGCCGCCATGACCGACGTCCTGTGCGCCCATATCCCGCTGCACCGGCCGCTGCTAACGCTCGCGACTGTCCTGTAGCGCTGCTCCAAAAAGGATGGACTGGGCCGATGACGACGACAGCCTGGAGATCGACTACGCGCGCCCCACCGCCTTCACCGACGCCGACGGCTTCAAAATCCTTGTAGAGTACCGCGAGAACGACGCCGGCCAGCGCGTCAAAATCACCCGCAAGATCAAATCAACGCTGCACAAGGAGCGCGTGAATAAATCCGTGGCAGAGCGCAAGCGGTGGCAGAAATTTGGCCAAGAGAAGGGCAACCCTGCCGGACCCGACGTCGCCACCACCACCGTTGGCGAGCAAATCATGCTCAAGCTCTCGCTGGCCGGCAACAGCGCCGAGCTGGCTGCTGCGGCCGCAGCCGAGGCCGAAGAGGCCGAGACCCAGCACATGAAAGATCAGCTCAAAGGCAAGAAGATTCTGTGTCGCATTTGCAAGGGCGATCATTTCACCACAAAGTGTCCCTACAAGGACACCCTGCAGCCGCTGGATGAGATCGATCAGGCGCGGGAGGCCGCGGGCGCTGGTGGAGCCGCATCGGCTGCGGCTGCTGGGGCCGCTGGCGAGAAGAGCAGGTATGTGGCGCCGCACATGCGCGGCGGTGGCGGCGTTGGGGATCGCATGGGCGCGGGTGGCGATCGACAGGCCCGAGACGATTCATGCACGCTGCGTGTCACGAATTTGTCCGAGGATACCCGCGATGCGGATGTGCATGATCTCTTCCGTCCGTTTGGGCAGATTGCGCGCGTGTTTCTGGCCAAGGACCGCGAGACGTTTCGCTGCAAGGGTTTTGCGTTCGTCAGTTTTGTGCTGCGCGAAGATGCCGCCAAGGCTCTCGAGGCTATCGACGGTCATGGCTATGATAGTTTAATTCTGCGGGTGGAGTGGTCCCAGCCCGCGCCAAACAAATAGGTGTTGCTGCTGTTATGAATTATCAACCTTTCTCTCATAAAGTTGCATGCATATCGTATTACTCTTTGGCCTCTTTCGCCGCAGCGCCCTCGTCCGATGCGGCCTCCTCAATGGCAGGGATACGGCGGAATTCCATCACAAGTTCGCAGTGAACAGTGTGCGGGAAGAGATCAACGGGCTGTGCTTGGCAAGGCCGAAACGGGCGCCCAGCGTACCTGTTGGAGGTCGGCCGACACAGGCTAAAAGACGTCAAGGCCGGCGTAGTTAAGCAGTGACCTACTCGATGAAATTCTGGGTAGCTTGCTTAGCATCGCATGCAATGTAGACAACATGGTCAATGGCTGAGCATTCACGAATGGCCCGAATGACGCTCGCGTGGACTCCGGCACTAGAGCAAGATTAGGAGTGGTGGCGAGAGTGAGGCTTACCGAGGAGGATCCAGAATGGCGGCAACATGGTCGCCAGGCTGGAGCATGCCAACAACCTGGCGCATGGCGTCCTCCACCTTGGAGCATATATATTCTACGTTCGTCACTTCTACTCAGCGCCAATGTCAAAGGGCATCGAATATAATAGCGGGTGGACGCACCATTATCAGCGGCATTCCTGATTGCATCCTTCACTGCACTCTCGACAATCTCTACACCGATGACACGGTCAAAGTGCTTAGCCAGAGTGATGCCGATTGTGCCCGTGCCACAGCAGAGGTCGAGAAGGACAGTTTTGATGGGTGTCTCGGTGGAGATGACTGCAAGGCTTTCGTCGCGCTGGGTGGCCCAGTCAGCACACTTTCGGTACAGGAGTTCTGTGGCTGGGGTATTGACTTGGAAGAACGAGAGCGGCGAGAGTTGGAATCTATCAAATACGCTCTGTGGGACCTGGCATTCAAGAGTAGATTTCACGTACCGGCATCCAAGCAGCTCCTCATGCACATAGCCGGATCCAGTCAAACATTCAATAGGCGCTTTATCAGTGATTCCATTCGAAGAGCCGGACCATTCCTACCCATATGTCACTATAGCCGGGCCGTTGCACACAATTGTACCTGAACGAGCAGGGTATCAACACGGCATGGAGCATTACTAAAGTAAGTAACAAGTGCCGCTTTCTCGGCTACAACCTGTTCGGGTGTCATCGTAGACGGATCCAATTGGACCATGACCATGGCTAGAGGGGCATCGTAATATGGCGCTGGATGGAAATCCAACGACACTAACCTTCTCCGGTGCGTTGGGTGCGCGTCAATAGCGTCCGCCATACACCTTGCTTCGCGACGCGATCGTAGACGGGAAACGGCGACGAGCGAACGTATACTTGAAAGGCTGCAGCAATCGCCTTTGCTTCGTCCCCAACATGCAAACACTGCTCGGGACTCAAGACGCAGACGATCCCGTCCTTGAACATTCCCAGCAAGAATCCAACGGTTGGAACACCATCCATATCGGTTCCGACGGTAAACTCGCACTTTGTTCTGTACCCGTCAATGGCAGGGCTCGCCACGGTGGGATGCAGGGTACACGGGAGGTTAAAGCCGAATTCGCTCTTTGGCACAACCCAGGCCAGCAGCGGGTGCTCCTTCTCCGAAGTCTCGACAAGTCCACGGAGTTTTGTCCTAAATGAGGAAAGATTTTTGGTCATCCCTTTGTGCTTCTCAGCCAGTTGCTCGTCATAGGGTTGACGCCACAATGCCGTGACTTGATCCGCGAGCCTCTCCCACGGACTCCGCGTATCCTCCACAGCCTCCTCGGACCTCGCAGCGCGCTTTTTCTCAAATATTGCGTCTCGGTCTCGTTGCAACACATCTGCATCGCTCACTGACACTTCCGAGGCTTTGAATAATGCGCCCGAGAGCTTCTCCCTCGCGGCGGCCTTTGCTTCGGCGTCTGCAAAGGTAACAAACGCATAGTCCCATTTTGGGGCTTTCTTGACGCGAGGATCAACGAGGCCGAGGGAAGTGAGGAACTTCTTAAAGGCATTTGGGGCTATGTGCTTCGGAAGATTGGAGACCTTGAGGCGTAAGGTGATGTCGGCGACAGCAGCCGCAGCCGCAGCAGACCCCGAAAGCGTAGGCATTTCAATGGGAGATTCCTCTGTGGATGTAGCGACCAGAGGCGGGGAGATATTAGAATGGACGCGGGCTCGTTTTGCAGCAGGACACTCCGTATCGGTCATTGTCGAAGGTCTTTTTTTTCTTTGTCCCAAATGAGCGAGCACTTCAAGTTTAACTGCTCTGAGGAGGATGAACACAATCAGGCTGAATGCAACTATAAATACTGGCAGACTGTGGATGTCTCGGACAATGTATTCTCTCTTGCCTTATTTGAAATTTGATGCTCTGCTTCTATTGATTATTATGTGACACTGCATTGGTTATTCAAATATGATATATCCAGGGGTGCTTATTTTAGGCGCCTGCCTTAATTATTTAAAGCAGCTGAGCGCCTATTTTAAGCAACCCTGGATATATCTAATCAGTGATGCTAGTACCAGCCAAAAATTGTCTATGACACATTCTGTTGACTCCTGTCTGGTTGACATTCAACACATGCACTATTTGACAGTCCGGTCTCACAAAGATTTGAATTCTACCATTGCTGTACTGAAATACACTGCTGAACAAGCCTGTCCAATAAAGGAACCCAATACATACGTCCACAACATAATCCACTATGAAAAACACATTGCACATACTATCGATTATGCCAAAACAGAGTCCGCAGCCCATCCCACCGATTCGAATCCAAATACAAATACTGCATGGAGGCCTGCAACGATCCCTGGAGCGTATCCCTCTCGTGGCGAAACAGCCACATCACTGCCGCCCAGGAGAGCGCGGCAAACACCCTAAACGCAAGCTCCGGATTCACATCCGCGGCGCCAGGAATGAGGCCGTGCTTGGAAGGAAGCTTGGCAAGCGCGGTGATGGATCGCGCAAACACATACAGCACGATCTGCTGATTGATAGGGTTATTGGAGCCAAAGACGTGCCAGCCGCCAACGAGGCCAGCCAGAAACGGATGGGCGCTAGCCTCCTTCCCGCCTCCCAGAATCCGGAGGGCCAGCATGATGGACTTGTATATTGTTACAAAGGAAGCGAGGTTACGAGCGTGCTGCCAGGTGGCGCGGAAAATAAAGCGCAGCTTGGCGCGTGCCGAGCCGTCGCGGAACAGAAGGGTCATGACGAGAGCATGCGGGAAACGGATCTTTGCGCCATAGACGAGGCCATTGCGAGTGCCTTTGAGGATGGCGAGCAGCGGGTGCAGCCGAGGAGCGAGGATGACGCGGTTGATTGAGTCTTGCAGCGTCATTATTGTCATGTGACCACATCAATGTTGCTGGCTGCCGGGGATGCTGCATTGCCCAAGTCCTCGGCCCCGAGACCGCCGCGGAATGCTATGAAATACTCTGTGCAGGCGAACCTTGCGCTGGCGTCTGTGCGCGTCGCAGCCATCCTCGCCGCCGTGTTTCTCCTCCCGACGCAGCCGCTCCTTCAGCACCCAGTGACGTCGCTTCAGCAAGCATCGCTCTATGTGCTTGTGATGCGGGCGGTCGAGAATTGGGCTGGGTGGCCCGTGGTTGCTGGAGACGGGGCTGGCCACTTGCGAGTGTTGCACTATCGGCGACGCGTCAAGGTTGCTCCACTTGTCACCCGTTTCATTTAGCCACGCAGGTCTGTTGATAGAACGTCGTCAGGATGCTAATCTTGACTGTTTTGGCGGCAGTTGTGCTTCACATTGTCGCCGTTTTATTTGGTGCTCCATTCGTCGCGTTCGTTTGTCAGCTCCATGCATTCGATGCTGACATTGCTTGTGCTGAACAGACAGGCAGAGTATACTTGGAGCGGCGCTTTTTTGATATCGACTGTCGCCATCTCTCCGGCTGCGCGCATCCTCGGATTGAGTCCCGATTCATGGTCCCGCACTCTGCCCTCAGCCGCGTATTGCTGCCTATTCCGCTTTTGTCATTATATTGAGCTGTGTGCGTTAGGCCGCGCACCGCTGAGGAGAGATTTATTCGGGTGACAATTATAGCCTCACTGTTTGGAGCTTGGCTCGGTGCGTTTGTCATACCCTTGGACTGGGACAGGCCGTGGCAACAGTGGCCTCTGCCCTGTGTCCTGGGATCAATTGCTGCCTGGGCTGTATCTCAGTACCTTGCTGTCGGACTGGAAGCGGTTGTAGTACATGGTAGGCTGGACTAGGTACAGGAAAGCGATGGCATAGCATGCATCAGCCGCAGAGTAAATTTGTTTCTATTGCAACGTATCGTCCGTCCCAAGCACGCTCTTCGCACCAACCAGCAATGTGAAGTGGATATATCCAGCGATGATCTCCAGCATTACGCGGTGCTTGTTACGACTGACGCTCCACTGCATCGCCTTTACTCACCCACATGCACACGACAGCCGGCACTGACACCCAACTCCGCTTCCCTGGCACTCGCACAACTGCGAGTGCTCCACCGGCGTCTCGTGCTGTTCCAGCTCGTGCCGCTGCTTCACATGGCACGCAGCACTCTCACACGCCTCTGCCTGCATCCTCGCCAGCGGGACCCAGCGACACGCATACACGGATGGGGAGGACTCGTCTGTGAATGTCTTCCCACACTCCCGAATCCGCACGATATCTGCCTCAGTGTACGCCGTTGCCGCATTGGCATAGTCAAAGTCAGCAAGAAGCTCGTAGCTGTAAACATCTTCAAGTGTGATAGACGTTCCGGTGATGCGGGATGGACGAGTGGCGGTGGCGGTGGTGGGAAGCAGGGTGCTGTGCAGGGCGTCGTCGATCGCATCATTGCAAGGTTCAACGGAGGCGTTTGCTTGCAAGCTAACGAGTATTTGCTTTTGCTGGGCGCTGTCGTCTGACGCAAGAAATGGATATTTGTGAGTCTCCATGGTAGAATGGGTCAGCAGGCGGGGCGTGTGGGAAAAGCACTGAATGACGTGTTTTTGAATGACGTGTTTTGAATGACGTGTTTCTACTTGCATTGTCGTCTCGTACATACGCCTACCGGAGAGTGACCATCGAGCCATCTGCGTGGTCTGAAGCAGTCCACATGACTAGGACGCAATCATATCAACTTCCATTGCACTTGACAGCATGGCCATTCCAGACTCTCCCAGCCATCGCTCTCTCCCAGCCATCACTTACTCTCAATCGCCGCTCACTCACTCCCAGTCATCACTCAGTATCCTTAATCATGACGCTTGATGCTTGTCGCATCAAATCCGGGCATGGGGAATGACTGGGCCAGCTCGATGACCTCACGCTTGACCTGCTCCAACTCAGCATTGCCCTCCAAGGCGACCAGGAAATCCTTGACGAGCTTGCTGCCGGACCTTTCCTGCACCATCAGAGCAATCTGTGCGGTGCGGTGCAGTAATTCAGCGACCTTGACCATGTCTGACTCCTTGAACGAGCGCGAGGTGAGCGCAGCAGTACCGATGCGTATGCCGCCAGGGGACAACGCCGACGTATCTCCGTGAACAGTGTTCTTATTCAGTGTGATGTTGGCCAAATCACAAATCTTCTCCACTTGACTGAGTCAGCTGGTCGAGCACACTTTCGATCTGTGCAATCCTGGCAGCATTACCATCACCAGTCTGTCCATGCTGTGCAGACTGTCTGAGAGCCAACCGAATTTCTTCCAGCACGGCACTGGACGGTAGAGCAGGTCCCGCTTTGGGGACAAGGGCACTGACATCTGCTGCGGTTTGAGCGTCTATAGCGGCTCTGCTCTCAGTGTACTGCGCTTCCTCGTCGTCTACTACCATCAGCCAGACATGGTGGAGGACGGTGAATACGGAGTGCGGCCAGCTCCTTCTTCTTCGATGCGAGTTCTGTCTGCAACCGAGTGCACTCTGCGACATCCAGGGTCAGATCAGCGTGCACTTCGTCATTCAAATCCGCGGCTGTCCTATTCAATGCGTCCAATCTTGCCTCCGCTCTGTCATTCTGCATACGCATTGTGGCCATATATGCTTCAAATTCGTCGAGAATTCGCATGATTTCATCTCGCTTGCGTGAGAGTGAATGCAGCTTTGCCTTCTCCTCGCGGATGGAGCTCTGTAGCGCGCGGTGCTCATCCATCTCCACATTCTCCTCTGACTGCTCCACCTGATCCTCGAGTTCGTTCTGTGCAAATTAAGAATATGCGGTGGAGGACGGAATGGTACAGTTTGCAGTTGCGTCTCATAGAGATCGATCTTGTCCTGGGCCCCGTTGAAGCGCTGCGTAATGTCGTCCAGCTCCTCCAGCACTCCAGGGACATCGCTTCCGAGATATTAGCAATGCAAATCTTTCATCTTAATCACACACCATATCTCTCTAAGCGAGTCAATGGCGTTAAAGATGGCCTCGAGCGCGTCTTCATGTTGCGACGTCTTACCAGCACGTACATCCCGCTGTACCTGCCGAGCCTCTCTACAAGCTGCCTCAATAAACCCCTCATAATTACCAAGACTCTGCGTACATTAGGGCCTCGTCTTTGGTGCGATTGTCGACGAGGTACATCTGCTGCTCGGAAAGCGTGGCACCGCGCTCGATGACTCCGCGATGGATGTGTACCGCGGACCACGACGCGTCGGCATCGGAGATAAAACTCGCGTCGCTGTTGCTGATGGTTGCCATGAGCGCATTGTGGGCGTTTGCTGCCTGCGCGGACGCGGCCACGGCGGCATTGAGCGAGGTGGCCCAAGGCATGTTGACGACTCGAGCAGTCTGCTTTTCTCCGCACGCAGACATGGCCTCTCCTGCCCCCGTCGTCGCCGATTCCTGGGTAGCAGCCCTCGGATTGTCCATAATTATCCTAATCGCTATATTACAGAACACCGGCTTGAACACGACGCTGCAGCAGGAAGATAAGGAGATCTACGATCTGATCGAGAATGAAAAATATCGGCAGTGGAGTGGCCTCGAGCTGATTGCCTCAGAGGTGCATTGCTCCCTCCCTTTGTGCTGTCCCATAGCCGCCGTATAGAATTTCACATCGCAAGCTGTGATGGAGGCAAACGGCTCCTGCTTGACAAACAAATACTCCGAGGGGCTGCCAGGCGCGCGCTACTACGGCGGAAACGAATTCATCGACGAGGTCGAAAATCTGTGCCGCAAGCGCGCGCTCGACGCTTTCCGACTCGCGCCGTCCGAATGGGGTGTCAACGTGCAGCCATACTCGGGCAGCACTGCCAACTTTGCAGCACTCACCGCGCTCATCAAGCCCCATGATCGCCTGATGGGTCTGGACCTGCCATCCGGCGGCCACCTTACGCATGGCTACCAGACTGCCAAAAAGAAGATCTCGGCCTCGTCGATCTACTTTGAATCGATGCCGTATCAGGTGGATTCGGAGACGGGATTGCTCGACTATGATCAGCTGGAGCGCAACGCGGAACTGTTCCGGCCCAAGCTCATCATCTGCGGCGCCTCGTGCTACGCCCGCGACTGGGACTATGGGCGACTGCGCAAGATCGCTGACCATCACGGCGCATACCTCATGGCTGACATCGCGCACATTTCTGGGCTGGTCTCGGCTCAGGAGGCCGAGAACCCATTCGTGTATTGCGATGTGGTGACCACCACGACCCACAAGACCCTGCGTGGCCCGCGCGCTGGCCTCATATTCTTCCGCCGCGGTGTTGACCACACTGACCTCGAGTCGCGTGTCAACCAGGCCGTGTTCCCTGCGACTCAGGGCGGTCCACACAACAACACCATAGCCGCGGTCGCAGTGGCACTCAAGCAAGCCGCGAGCCCGGAGTTTCGTCGCTATGCACAGCAGGTCAAGGCCAATGCGCGCAAGCTCGCCGCCGCGCTCATGGAACACGGCTACACCATTGTCACCGATGGCACCGATAATCACACCGTGATCTGGGACCTACGTCCCATAAAGCTGACCGGATCCAAGATGGAGAAGATTTGTGATTTGGCCAACATCACACTGAATAAGAACACTGTTCACGG
>QZWS01000113.1:0-25688 GCA_004114245.1 Zoopage sp. CT-All
TGCAGTTCCCACGCGAGGTTTGTCCATGCTGGTCTGCTTGTCGTCGCCTGACCTAAATCCATCCACAGTTTTGCGAGCAATGCGTTACCTTGTATGGCGACGGGGAGAAGTCCCAGTCCACCTTGGTCCTTGGATAACGTCACTATCTCAGCCTTAACCTTGTGAGTATGGCTGGCCCAGAGGAAATTGATTGCTGCCGATTGCACTCGCTGCGCCACCTTGATCGGGATGGGCATGGTGCTGGCTGCATACCAGAGCTGACTGAGGACGCACGAGTTGAGCAACAGCACTCGGCCGACAAGGGAGAGCCTTCGCTGCTTCCATCGTTGTAGAGTGCCGACTATTTTCTGCTCAATGCGCGCATATGTATGCTTTTCATCCAGTCCCCCAGGATCAAAGTCCAGGCCCAGATATCGCACATGGTCTTTGCCTTTTACCTCAGGGAATGGCGCCACCAGATTTGAGGCCCCGATACGCAGGGTAACTGATTTTAGCACATTGACCCGCGCATTGGATGCCTGTTCATGCAACCGGAGAGCCTCATTGAGCTGCGCAGTGTCCCCTGGATTGCCTAGGAATGCCATAACATCGTCAGCAAAGGCTTGCACTCGCCATTGATGCCCTGCGGCTGCGATGCCCTTGAGACGCTGTTGCAGGCGCTGCAGAAGTGGCTCGATCGCTAGATTGAAGAGGAGACACGAGAAAGGAGCCCCCTGGGGTACCCCGCGTTCCAGTCGGATGGGCCGCGTCAGACCTCCAGCCGCTTTTGCCAAAGCGACATTGTCCGACAGGAGCAACTGAATCCAGCCGATCATGCGAGATCCAAATCCGGTCCTCTCAAGGCACTTGATGAGCCATCCGTGGTCCACACGATCGTACGCCTTTTCCGCATCAAGTGCCACTGCCAGGCCCCGCACTGTGTTGTTCGTCTTACCCAAGTCCATGAGAAGCAATTTTATTAAAAATCGTTTTTTGAGCATTTGATGAGTGTTATGGCTAGTAATTATAAATTTATATTTATAAATATTACTTTCGTCGGCTGGTGTAGTATAGTGGCAGTACACCGCGTTGTGGCCGCGATAACCCTGGTTCAATTCCAGGCACCAGCATTTTAATTATTGCTCGTGCTTTCCTATAAGTTGCCTGATGTGTGCAGGTTGCTTTACTTATGTTACTGTGTGGCGTATGGGTAGTGGAGGGGGATCAGGATCAACAGAACTTTCTATATATTTAGATGTTAGAAAATGAGGTTACCTATGATGACCAGCTCAATGGGAGGGATAACCCAAGGGGTGAGACAAGGATGAAAGGAGGCAGAGAGGAGGTGCTGTGGTAATTAGGTGTATTAGGGTTAATACTGGTGTTGACAAGACAAGGAGAAAAGAGACTGTGACATTACCCTTTAACTGATTCTCTATACTATTGTTGTATGGAACCTTCTAGAATATTCTAAAAGGTCTTAAAGTAGTATAAAAGAAATGTGTGTATGCTAAGTCTAACAAATAGACATCTTGTTTTACAGGACATTCTCCCAACCCATATCTGAAGCCTAGCACCGACTGTGACAGTCACTTTTCTTTCCTGTCGTGTCAACGCCAGTGTTGGCTAATGCACCTAATTGAACTACATTCCCTTATTACACTCTTCACCTACATCTATCTCCTCTACCGCCAAGTCAGTCATCACACTGACTGGCATCTGTGGAGCAGATAGACAGCTGAAGAGCAGTTTTTTTTCTATTTACAACAATACATTAAGTTCCACAGATCCTTAGTCCCCCCTCCACCTTCTCCGCCACTCTCCTCTTTACCAAACCCCACAGCATCTACTCCTTACATGACTACATACAATAACTATATCTAATATAGATAGTATAACTTGCTCCACAAACTTATTCATACCCCTATCATCTCTATCTCTTTTCATTGTGCTAATGGATGCTTAAGTTCTTAGCAATACTGGCTTCTGTGAAGTTGACTGTTTGGTCAAAGAGCTGTCCCTTTTTATTATTAAATATGCATAGTTCTGCTAATCTTGGTCCCCCTTTCCATTCTGCCGCCCTCATTTACTTCCATCCCACAATTTCCTTCATTGCAATGAACTGTCTAAAAGACCTACAAGTGAGAAGTACAACGTTGCTGTCCCAAAATGCTGGTGCCTGGAATTGAACCAGGGTTATCGCGGCCACAACGCGGTGTACTGCCACTATACTACACCAGCCAATATAATGCGATAATTATTAGTAATGAAATAAAAATAACATTTAAAAGGCAAAAAATATACTTCTGCGCCCCGGAGAAAAAAAAATGGATTGTCCAAACCTGGTAGATGCAATCTGGCTACATTTTCAATCCGAGGTTGTCCTATAAGGGCAAAGGATCTACTTATGAGCTAGGAAGTATGGAAGACAACCACATAACTTCTCCTATTATGCCCGCCAGGACTGAGGGCTCCTGGGGGCAGTCATGGGATAGTATGTAAGGGATAGTAGGTGTAAAATGTATTGATTGTACAGAAATGACATTAGACTACTTTACCAGGGATTCCATCATAACACATACTGTTAAGGTTATACTCCTTATGGTGTAGTGCAGAGAGTAAGTCTTGTAGAACTTAATGTATCAGAAAAGAGACTGCTACTTTTCTACTGCCACACTACACTCCTTGTAGTGATAGTCTAGTCTTTTTATTGCATAATCAACACAGGTTTCTCTGCCCTCTTCAATCTTCTTTGCACTCTGCCTGTCTTGGGCTCTCTGGCCTAGGTGAATATTACACATATACCCCATAACCTCCTACATATAAAGAACCTCACTCATCATACCTTAATTAGTACACCAGTGTTATACCCAAGGCTAAACTAACACTTCAGTTTCCAACACCCTCAATGACCAACTGCAAGGAATCAGCTCTGGAATATAAATTCTAATGACAAAGCAGACACCCAGCTAAATGCAGAAGTAGACATGCTTTCCTCTAGACAAGTGCACTGAATCTATTAGATATTTAACATTATGTTCTTAAGATTTCACAATGCCATCAAGGGTGATGGCAATTGTCGTACGAATTAATGATGAAGCTGCTTGTGTGCAGTAACCACCCACACAGCCCACCATTGCGGCTGCAAGCCCGGGGTCTCTTCCAGCTCCTTCATGTCATTATCCCACTCCCGAAGCATCGTCGTGAATGTATCCCAGTTCTCGAGAATCTGCATTGGATCGCCATCTGCGCCAAGGTAGATGCGACGCTGACCTGCGGCCATTAGCAGCGATCGCCACACAGCGACGCTCTCCGTCCCGGGAGACCAAAGCGGTGCAGCTTTGGCTATGCACTTAGGGTCTGCCTTGTGGGACCCAAAAGGTATTTTATGCAGAGTCACGTCCACGCGATCACAGCCTTGCTCGCGGAATATTTCAACAAGCTGCTGCACGTAGGAGTTGTCCTTGGGACGAACATCGTCACACTCTGGGATGGACTGGAGCGCGCGCAGCCACGCAGACACCTTTTGCGATGACTCGGGCACGTCGACCAGATATGCGTCTGAACGCACAGTCCAATCAGAGACGACCAACTCGAGCCAGCCACCAGGACGTGTAACACGCACCATATCTGCCAGACGCGCCTCCCGACTAGTCACCGGATCCGGTCTGATGGCTTCGATGGCCTTCTTGGAGGTGGACGGACGGGAGAGCGGAGCCAGCGAGACGGTCAAGCAAGGGTCCAAGCCGGATCGGACGAGGTCGAACTGACCAGCAGGGAATGGAAGCATGTGCACCTTGTCCCTAGCGTCACTTACGCCGTGAAACACGACATTGGCGGGATGGACGCAAACGGGGTGCAGCCGACGTGAATCTATGGCATGGAAGCGGGGTTGATTACGCGCGTGAGCCCATTGCTGGGTCAGCTCGAGCGTCCAAATGCCTGTGCCACACCCGACATCAAGCACTTGCGAAAGGTGCAGCTGCTGGAGCGGAATATGGTGATAGGTGCCATCGAACACGCATGTTTGCACGAGATAGTGGAGGCGATCGAGAGCGTCCGATTCGGAATCGACACTGGCCAGCCCGGCGAGTTCACC
Organism: Zoopage sp. CT-All; assembly: GCA_004114245.1. NCBI lineage: Eukaryota > Fungi > Zoopagomycota > Zoopagomycetes > Zoopagales > Zoopagaceae > Zoopage > Zoopage sp. CT-All. Next base: position 4,079 of record QZWS01000113.1, read on the forward strand.
ATGGGCACCGAGCAAAAGCGCATTGTCGGTAGGACGGCGCTCAAGCCCGTGTCTCATCGGCGGCGTTCCCGGGCAATCCTCCATCACATACGTCTCCGCGGGACTGGTCAATCCGCTGCGGAGCATCCTCGGCGTAACGGATCCATCTATGGATGCCGAACCGGACCCAAAGTAGGATGTCATGGATCGGTGCGGACGCCCTCGCCGATTTGCATGAGCCATGGCCACCAGTCTCCGCTGCAGACTTCCTCCGCTCGGAAACTTAACCGTCAACCGGCTGCGCAGGCTATCTCCGCGGGAGTATGCCGTACTGATGGAAGGTGTGGCAGAATACGAGGTGTGCAGCGGAATCTGCAGCGGAGCAAGCGTATCGCCGGATTCGTGCGCGTTAGCACGCCGGCTGCGCTGGCGCTGCCACGACGATAGATCGATGGATGATCCGCGGCGTTGAAGAAGTCGCGGGGGTGTAGGTTTGGGAGGAGGGCCAGGGGGGGGCAACATGGCAGGTGCCAGTGCCCATTGGACCCCGTCGGTCGTCGCGGCAACACCAAAATCAGGCCCCAGGCCCAGTGGGTGCTCACCAGCGGCGGTATTTCCTTTTAAGGGTGTATTTCGTCGGCGATTTGTCGGTGCGCGTGGATGCGATGCGGATGCTTTGCTTGAAGAGGCGCCCATGTCTATGGAGCGTAACGGTGAGCAGAAAAATCAGGCTAGCTTATGATGGCAAATGGCAATTTATCGCGATCTGCCATTAGAACATAATTGCTGCATTGGGATGCACTGGCGATCATGCAATTTCCAGCAGCTTCTTGAGGCGCACGATCAATGCCCACTCGTCCTTGCTCACGTCATCGCGGAAGCTGGTTTTGAGCACGTCGATCGACTGCCGCGACACCAGGCTATACAGCTCGTCCTTCTCCGTGAAATGCCGACCAAAGAGTCGCGGCGCTTCAGAGGAGAAGGCGTCAATGCGGACTGCCACGCCACCGCCAGCCTGGCCTTTTTTAACGACCTCGAGGGCCTTGTGGTTTTGCTCAATACTGCCCACCTTGCCCAGCGTTATTACCTCGCGTGTCTATCGATCCTGTTAGTCGGCAATCAACCATTCTATGCGTCACGACTTACGCCAGTCTCCGCGTTGGTGTGCACGACGCAAATGGGCGTGCCAATGCGCAGCGTGCCATCAAGAACGTCGCAGCCGACAATAATCGGATCGCGCTTATTAAATACTGCGCCGGGAATGACGCGGAGGATGCACGGAAATACGGCCTGTGGTGCTTGATCCTTGCGCTTTTGCTCGACAATATCCTAAGCAAGGGTTGCTGCAAGCGCACCATTACAACACCTGCCATACCTTGTTGTAAGCAACAAACTGATCGAACAGATGATAGATGATGTCGGCCTTAAAGACCGTGACACCCATATCATCGGCGATTTCCTGCGCCTCCTTGTCAACCTTGACGTCAAAGCAAAGCATGACGGCGAACTCCTTGGCACGCTCCAGCATCGTGGCGCAACGAATCACGTCTTTTTTATGCACAGGGCCGATATTGATGGCCGCAACAGGGATTTTGGAAACGCGCAAGAATTCGAGCAGCGCCTCAAGCGAGCCGAGCGTCGAGGCTTGAACACTGACACCCCGGCCAGTCTTATCGACCGCGTTCTCCAGTATCTGCAGATCGGACATGACATCGTCCATCAAGTCTTCTTCATCATCGTCAGGTCCGATCACCAGTAGTCGCGATCCTGCGATGGCCTTTTCGAGATCAGGCGCCGAAATCTTGACACCCATCGCCGCCTTGATGCTCTTGTGGTGAACGTACGCCGACTTGACACGGAGCTCGCGCAATGGCTGTGGCGTCAAGAGGGCACGGATGTTCGTCACGATCGGTCCATTAAGGCCGCAGATTACGATGCGCTCGCCTTCGTTCAGCACACCATTCGAAAGGATCACATCGATTGTTGTCCCCAGCCCCTCAATCATCTTGACCTCCAGCACCGTGCACTCGAGCTTTGAGAGGTACATCAGCTTGTTGCTCATGCGCGTTTGTGTGAGATGAATGAGGAGGTGGAGCAGATCGGGAATGCCTTCGCCAGTGATCGCGCTTGTCGGGACCAAGCTAACATTTTTGGCAAAGTTCTTGTTCTCAAAGTGCAGGCACGCGTTCAGCCCTTGCATGTTGAACTCGAGAATGGTTTTCTGAACACGGTCGTTAAACTCGGCCTTGACGTGCTTCGATTGCGCCTTGAATGTTTCTTGGAATGGATAATCGGGCGTCGCCTTCCAGTCGTATATTCGGTCAATTTTGTTCAACGCGACAATAAACGGGGTCTTGCGGTCGCGAAGCAGGCGGAGTGATTCGAGCGTTTGCGGTTCAAGACCGTGCTGTGAGAATGTTATTTGTGTGATGGAACAATGCAAGCCATTTACCATGATATCTACGACAAGAATGGCAATATTACAGAGCGAAGATCCACGCGAGCGGAGATTTGTAAACGACTCGTGGCCAGGCGTATCAATCACTAGAAGACCGGGAACTTTGTACGCATCGGGCTCCTGGAGCAGACATTAGTTATGGACACGCGTTCAAGAATAGCGTACCATGGGGATTCGCGATGTTTTCTGCTTAACAATGTCGATGGGGAAGTAGGTGGCGCCGATCTGCTGCGTGATGCCACCGGCTTCGCCTTCCTGCACGTTCGTCTGTCGGATCTTGTCGAGCAGCTTTGTCTTGCCCGTATCGACATGCCCAAGAATTACGCAGATGGGGGAGCGAAGGTTGTCCATAACGTCGGTCTTGATTGCCTCGGCATTGGACTTTTGCGATGCCGCCTTGGACGGCTCATTCTCTGATTCGTCTGGGAAACGTCACTAGCCCGATCAAAAATGCAAATAGCTTACCCGAATCACTATCCGAACCACTGCCTTCTGATACCGATTCAGCCTCTACCTCTTCTTCGGCGCTGCTCTCGCTGCTCGTAGCATCCCACGCATCCTTCACATCGTCTTCGGATGAGCTCGCATCCCAACTATCCTTTGTCTCCTTCTTCGCCTCGACTGCCGTGGTAGCAGTCAAGTCCTGCTGAGCAACAGCCCCTTGATCAGGCGTCTTCTTCTTTTTGCGGCTATCATACACGACCTTTTTCTTGGCCGGCGCTCCATCGGCACCAGCACTTGGTTCGGCAAAAGCGGCAACTTTAACGCCCGAATCGAGAAGCGCCTGCAGTCGCTGTTGAGCACGCTGCTGGGCTTCCTTTTGCGCCTTGGTGAGCAGCTTTCCATCCTTCCTCAGCTGCTCGCGCTTGGCCTTCTCCTTCTCACGCTTCTTCTGCCTAATTTCTTCGACCGCACGCTCCTCTTCCTCGCGCTTTCGAATTTCTTCGTCGATGCGCTGCTGCTCTTCTTCCTCTTCTTTTAGTCTCTGTGCCTCAGCGGCCTTTTGCGCCTCAAGAAGTTTCTGGAAATGTTTGAGAAGGGATGCGTCGCTAGGAGATGCTGACATACCTTGAGCGCAGCAACAGGAGGACCGCCCTTTTTCTTGCCCTTACCGGCAGGCTCTTCTGCTACGGGTGCTGCAGCGGCGCCTTTCTTTTTCTTGCCCTCTTCGGCGGCAGGAAGAGAGCCGGCATTGGCGGTTTGGTCATTCGCTCCACCGGCAGGCCCATCCTTGGCAGCAGCCAGCTTCTTTGCCAGCTTTTGCCGCTCCTTCTTTTCCTTTTCCTTCTGCGCCTTGGTTTTGATCGTAACTACAGGGCCATTGTCGCCCTCGCTGGCGCTTCCGTCGGCACCGTCGGCAGGCTGCGTAGGAACGGCCGCCACGGGCTCGGGCTTCTTCTTGTTCTTTGCTGCGCGTTTAACCTGTGCCATTAATCCGAATCCGGCATCGTGATCATCATCGGCGTTGGAAGCCTGGGCGCCGCCATCGATCGGAGGAAGCGCTGCAGCAGCTGGAGCCGCGGGTGCCGGTTCGATTCCGAGGGCAATCGCGTCCTCCTGGAACTCCGAGTCCCTGTTGGATGGTTAGATGGGCTTTCTGACGTCAACTGCGTGCCAATAGTCGTCCTGCTTCTTCTTGCTCTTCTTTGGCGGCATGGCAACGGCAGCTAAAATGGGCGTCGTGACTGCTGTGTATGAGGTGCTCCGAGCCATGCTTGCCACATTGTGGCTAGAGTCTTGAGCGACTCGGCATCATAATATGATTTAAGAATATTATATATAGAATAGGAGATAAAGTATATATGCATATGAATTGATTCTAGAGACTGTATAGTCAATATAGACTTAGTACCAAGTTGCCTTGACCACCAAGTGCAATTATGCAAAGCATTCATTCAATAAATACTACAATGGGAATGCAGATGCACTACATATTACCTAGTCTGGTTTGCTACTACCTATTACAAATAGCTATGCCTATACTAATCTAAAGTGCTATACAAACTATATAACTCCATTAAACAAGAACAGCTCACATAAAATGCAGATTGACCTCCAAGCGAATGCCTCTGCCCACCACCCAAGGACAGTGGATATCCGCGAACAAGCATCGTCGCCTGCCGTTGCGGAGTACTGCAGTGCCAGGAATAGCCCAGAGCACCCGAGTGCATGATACTGCTTCCGACAATTATTATTTGCAATACAATTTACGATGGGCATTTATTGCGGGTCGGCTTCGCCCGCTCTGCATCGCCGGCTCTTCCGTTGCCTTCTACCATCTTCCCCCTACACATACACCGCCGCCGCCCTCGGTCCGCGTTGACTCTAATCCGCACTGGCGTCGTTCTAATTTCTCCGGAATTTATCCGTCTACATCGCTGCTATGCTTATCCCGTCCATGCGCGCTGTCTGTGTGGCGCTGCTCGCCCTCGCCGTCACAGAGCTCGCCCTCACCAGCACCCCCGTCGATGCCCAGAGTCCTGCCTGCAGAGGCATAGCCATTCGCAAGGAGCTGCGCGACCTGAGCGCCTCTGAAAAGACCCGCTTCCTGCGCGTGTTTCTGCAAATGTTCCAGCAGGTCGGCGGCAGGCCATCGATTGTGGATCGCCTCACCCTCATTCACATCAAGAACCAGGGCACCGTGCACGGCTATTCCAACTTTTTGCCGTGGCATCGATTTTTCACCCGTCGCCTCGAGATGGAGATGCAAAAGATAGATCCGTCGGTTGCCCTACACTACTGGGACTGGACCAAGGAGGGCTCGTATCCCGAGCGCGGCGCTATTCTCACCGACGAGTGGTTCGGCAGCACCAGATCCGGGTGCGTGAGGTCGCGCGCGATCCCAAACCTGCATAAACTGTACCCGCGGGACGACTGCGTGCGGCGCGACTGGCTTGAAGGAAACTCGCCCGGTGCATTCTACGGCCGCCTGCTCATCGACCAAATCCGCAGGCAAAACACACGCTTTGACGACTTTCGTGCGACGTTCGAGGGTGGCCCGCACGCCTCGCCACACAATGGATGCGGCGGCGACTTTGGCTCGATGGCCTCGCCCGAGGACCCGCTCTTTTGGGTCCACCACTCCTTTGTCGACAAGTGCTGGTCCGACTGGCAGAAAGACAGCCCTTCGCGCTTCGGCGAGTATTCTGGCCGAAATTCAAACATGTCACGCGCGCTCATGACCGACCCGCTTGTCGATCTTGGCGCGGTGGTCGGCGCAGTAATCGACCATCGTCGCAACCTCTGCTATGATTTCGCAGCCACTGCGGTGCCCAAAACGGTGCTGTGGGACCGACTTCCCCCGCCACCATCAGGCGGCACAACCGGGCCACGCGATATTTTGGTGCGCGCCGGTGTCCCGTCGGCGCAGATCCCTCCCTCCGCGCGCCCCGTGCCGCTCGGCCGTCGCTCCTATCCCGCCGAAGATGACAATTCGGATCAGGATGTGGATGACTACAAGGAGGCGCCTGAGGAGGTCGAGGCCAATGACGATAGTGAGCCCAGTGACGATAGCGAGCCCGAACCCAAGCCCTATATGATGCAGCCCATCACGGACGAAGAGGCCGAGTGCATCGCCAAGGAATACGTCAACCCGATCCGCCATCCGGCACCCATCAAGGAGGAGTTTATGAAGATGAATAAGATATGCGTCGAGACCCAGCGTGCACGCGAAAAGGTGTACTGCGACATGATCGACAAGGTGAACGCCATAATCAAGGCGCGCGGCGGCTGCGACGAAGAGCATTGAAGAGCTATCGCTCATGCTACCAGTCTTCTGCTTGGATGTGTGTACATGGATGACAGAAAACAGGCGGTCAGGTATAATTAGAGTGCTGTATATGAGCACAAGGTGTGCAGCCAGGCCCTATCCTGGCATGCATTCCTGTGCCTGCTCAAATGAATCGTCATTCCCCAAAGGCGTCTCCGCGGCCATTCTCCCTGCATACACGGTGCATCCTCGAGCGGGCACTGCTGGAAGCGGAAGAGTGCGCCCCGTGCTCCCTGTGCCCCCCGTGCCGTCAACCGCGTCTTTGGGCGACTCCACGGTGCTCTGCCGTGCTCGGCCAAGATGCGGTTTTCTGCTCTGCCCTTCGTCCGTCGACCAGCCCAGCCATCAGCCTGCCAACCGCCGCCACCATGTCCGACACCGAGAGTAAGCCCACCAAGGCCGCCGCCATCGTAGACGTCTCCGAAGTCGAGGACAAGGTGGAGGAGAGCCCGGACGTGCATTTCGAGCCAATCGTCAAGCTCGCCGAGGTCGAGGTCAAGACGCTGGAGGAGGATGAAGACTCTGTCTTCAAGATGCGCGCCAAGCTGTTCCGGTTTGACCGTGACGCCAAGGAGTGGAAGGAGCGTGGCACCGGCGATGTGCGGCTGCTGCAGCACAAGGCCACCCGCCGCATCCGGCTGCTCATGCGCCGCGATAAGACGCTCAAGGTGTGCGCCAACCACTACGTCACCGCAGATATGCAGCTGCAGCCGAATGTGGGCAGTGATCGCAGCTGGGTGTACACTGCCGCGGCGGATATGGCCGAGGGCGAGGCGAGCGCCGAGACGCTGGCCATTCGGTTTGGCAGCGCCGAGAATGCCCAGGCATTCAAGGACCGGTTCGAGGAGAGCCAGAAGGTGAACGCGGAGATTGCCGCGGGCGGTGAGGGCAAGCTCGTCGATGCCGCCAAGCAAGAGGAGGCCAAGGAGGCAGAGGTGAAGAAGGGCGATGCTTAAGTATATCCCTGTTGTGTGATGACTTTGGCATATTCCCTCAAGCACCTGCCATTTTCCGGGCATCGTCGTCTCCTTCATGGGCCAGAGCCTTACCCGCCCACTGCCGCCACGGCGTTCTCCATCGCTTGCAGACCGCTTGATTTCGTCTGCTGCGGTGCTGCTGCGGCGCAGGCCCTCCACGTCCTCCACCCCGGGCTTGCCCCCAGCCTCGCTCTCGCTCTCGCTCTCGCTCACCACCCCATCCACATCTCGGGACCATATTGCGTCGCTCCCAGACGCCTCCCACGGGGATGCAGCCACCGCGTCGCGTGTGATGGCTGAAGCCGAGGTCGATCGGATAAATCAGCTGCACTATGGCTTCTCCGCTCTGACGGACGGCCGCCTGTTCCTTGCGCCCGTCGACCTCTCCCATGCCCCGCTGAGGTCCAGCTCCTCGGGCAAGAATACGCCGGTGGATGCGATGCTCCGTGTGATGGACTTTGGCTGCGGCCCCGGGACCTGGCTCATGGAAATGGCCTCGGCGTTTCCCAGGGCTACGTTTCTCGGCGTCGATCAGTCCGCCATCTTTCCCACCACCGTGCTGCCCGCCAACTGCCATTTCCGGGCCACGTCGATCCTCTCGCCGCATGGAATCGCAGACGCGACCGCGAATAACACGTTTCATTTCATCCACATGCGGTTTATTCTGGCCACGCTCCCGAGCATTGCCTGGGACCCGTTGTTGGGCGAGCTGACGCGAAATCGACTGGTGCCCGGAGGATTGGGTTGGATCGAATTGACCGAGTCCACGGGAATGATCCATGGGGCTGGGGGTCCGATGACGGCTGTGATCCAGGATTGGATGCGGCGGCTATATGTCGAGGACATGGGAATCTGCGGTGACGCAAACGCCGAGCTGCTTGGTGGAATTGAGTCCATTTTGACGCGTCACGGGCTGGTAGATGTCGCGTCCATGAGGATACTTGTGCCTCTGAACATGGAGACAGACGTAAATATGGCGGATACGTCGATTCCAGCATCAACGACCATCGTTGCTCGGTCCAAGCTGGCTGCGACTTCAGTTGCAGAAAACCTAAAATGGCTGTACACTCTGACAGCAAGAATTGCGGCCGAGAGGGGCTGGGTGAGTGACATGGCGGCGGCAGAGGCGGCGGTCGAGCGATGGTGGGACGAGGAGCGGTTGACGCCCGATGCTGGTTGGGTTGAGGTGCTCTGCACATGGGGAAGGACACCGTAAATGGCGTGCATAGGGCCTAGGTATTTTTGTAACTACTTTCCAACCATGTTCGTGTGCAATTGTGCACTTGCTACAGCATGTAGCGAAAATCAGGATGGCGGTCGCCAATCTCTGCACGCGAACTATCCAATGTCCGCAGCCATTGATGCTTTTCCACGTCGACCAGGCAGTCACGCCTGCGGTTTTCTCGACTAAGCATGATTCGGAGGAAAAGGACAAAGGACCCGGCGATGAAAGTCAGCGCAGCGCATGTGGCGTGTCCTCTGTGGTAGTGCGGCCCATCGGACTCGTGGTATACCCATCCAGCACACAGTCCTCCTACGTTGTTGGCCGAAGTGACTACTGCGAGCGCAACAGCCCTGCGGCGATTATCGCAAAAATTATTGCTAACCCAGGACAACTAGGCAGGCAGATCAGCATTATACGATAATGATAAGCAGTATACGAGTGGAGGAATGTGGGAGAAGATGGCCGCTGCGGTGAACACCAATATGGCAAACCTGGCCGTATTATTCGTAATCAAGGATAGCGCCACGTACCCAACCGATGCTGCAAACAGTGCAGTGGCTATGTGGAGCCCACGCTCGTGCTTCCGATCACTATGCCATGCGGTAGCGAGCAGCATGGGGAACGCGACGACGTATGGCGGCGAGGACATCAACTGCGCGGTCGCTCCAGTATACCCCAGGCCGCGCACAATAGATGGCAGGAAAAGGGAGATGGAGTAGAACGCTATGGAAGAGGTGATGGCAATGATGCAATGAAGCAGGGTCTTCCAGTCCGTGAATACGGAGACGAGGTCCGGGGCGTGCACATGACCTGATCGGACGTTGCTACTGTCATCCAAGTTTGGGTCCACAAGCCTGTCGACGACGAGACGACGTTGCTGCGGAGTAAGAAACCAGGCGCTGCAGGGGGTATCTGGCAGGTAGAAGAAGCATACGATTGCAATGGCGACAGTGGCGGCGCCCTCAATGATAAACAGCCATTGCCAGCCGCGGATACCATGCAATCCGTCGAGCTGTGTAATGTAGTACGAGAGAACGCCTCCGAATGCGCCAGCAACGGTGGCGGCACCGAAGAAGAATGCGATCCGCACTGCTTGCTCGGTGCGCGTGTAGTACGACGCGAGGTAGAGAAGAATGCCGGGGAACAGACCACCTTCGCTGAGCCCAAGGAAAAACCGGGCAGCAATCAGCCCGGCTGCGTTTCGCACCAAAGCCATGCACATTGTGATGGAGCCCCAGATGAACATCAACAGCGACATCCAGCGCGACGCCTTCCAAGCCTTCATCACCATGTTGCTTGGCAGCTCGAATAGGATGTACCCGATGAAGAAAACCGACAATGCCAGGTTGTACTCATTCGGAGACAGGTTGAGGTCGGAGTCGAGGTGCGCGACCTTTGCGTTTCCAATGTTGACACGGTCGAGGAAGGAGGTGAGGTAGAGAAGGGCAAGGAAGGGGAGCAGGCGCGTGTCGAGCGTGCGAACCAACTGGCGCTGCTCGTTGCTCATGGTCAGCTGATGTGTTTAAGCTGATCTGGGAAGGATATGGGGTATAATCGTGTCGTCAAAGGGAAGAGAGGGTCGGCGAGTAGAGGGAATGGATGTTTGAGATTTGATGGCACGTGTGCGGGCGCTTTAAATCCAAAAAAACGATAGCACGTGTGTAGGAGGATTTAAAGTGCCGAGCACGTGCCAGGAAGGCAATGCTGTTTGTTTGTCGTAGGAATAGCTAGTGATAGAAATGCAGGCAGCCATCAGAGTTATTCAATAATGCATTATTCAAGTCTTTCATAGGCAGCGGTGCTACCGGGTTCTGCAAATTCCACGCAATTAATATCCGGTTATCGATAATTTCGCTCATCCAAGGCTCTCAGTCGCACAAGATCTTGTTGATCAATCGATTTGGTCGGCTGCTCAGCGCCTATTCACTTGGAATTCGATATGGATATGCAACTAGCACTTCAGAAGACAATTGTAGTATATTTCTTCAAGTCCTGGCGATCGCATGCTGACTCAACACTTGCCACGATGCTGACTAAAACGTGGACCGCCAAGCTCATCACCCATTCTCAACTCGCCCGCCACCGCTGTGTAACGAGCAACAGTGCTGACGTTTCCTTCTCAAACACATCCACACCATATATCACGCAGGCGATCAAGGCATGGAAAGCGCCCATAGGCGGTGGGTGGCAGACGCGGACTTGAAACACATCGAACACACACACGACCTCGATGAACGCCAAATCACGCGGCGGCTAGATAAGTTTCTCCTCTGTAGGTCGTCGTATGTGCACAATTAATAATCAATATGCATTGCTGTAGCCTACGCCGGGTTGCTGCTGCTCGTCAGCTCCATGGATCGCGTCAACATTGGGAACGCCAAGGTCGCGGGGCTCGGATCCGATCTCAAGCTCAAGCCATACGAGTACAATCTCGCGCTGTCCACATTCTTTATCGGCTATATTATCTCTGAAGTCCCGGCGAATGTAATCCTAAAGGCCTGGCGGCCATCCTTGTGGCTGGGGCTGCTGATGGCGCTCTGGGGCGCGGTTACCATGGCTACGGCTGCCGTCAAGGACGGCCCTGGCCTGATCACCGCCAGGTTTTTTCTCGGGTTTTTCGAAAGCGGGCTCTACCCCGGGCTGCTGTACGTGCTGTCGCTGTGGTACACCCAGAAGCAGCTCGCCGTCCGATTTGCCTGGTTCTATTCGCTCGGGACCATTGCCGGCACCATAGGATCGTTCGCCGCGTATGGAATCACGCATATGGACGGCATGCTGGCCCTGCACGGATGGCAGTGGTTGTTTCTCATCGAAGGCCTTCTCACGATTATCTTGGGATTCAGCACGATGCTTTACATCCCGGATACACCCGCCACCGCCTGGTTCTTGGCACCGCGACACCGTGATGTCTTGGTGGAGCGCCTGCGTGATACTAGTACGACGAAACCATCAGCCGAAACCACCTCCTGGGCTGCCATGGCCGCCATCACCACCGACCCGAAGGCATATCTACTGGCGCTCATCGCCATCTTCAACTCTACCTCCACTTTCGCCATCTCTCTCTTCCTTCCCTCGATTGTCAAGGGCATGGGATTCGACAGCACCATCTCACAGGCACTGTCCGCCCCGCCGTACTTTATTGGCTGTATCGCCCTGATCATCAACGGCTGGCACTCGGACCGTACCATGGAGCGCGGCTACCATATCGCCCTGCCTATGTACATCGCCATGACCATGTATGCCGCACTTGTGTGGGTGCGCAATCCAGCGGCCCAGTACGCGCTCATCACGCTGGCAGCTACCGCTGTCTACTGCCACGTCCCCGCGTTTCTAACCTGGATCACAAGCACCTTTCCCGAGCATACCAAGCGTGCCATCGCCCTTGCTTTCGTCCTCATGTTTAACAACAGCGGGGCTATCATTGCGTCGCAGGTGTACCGCGACGAGGATGCGCCGGGCTATGCACCAGGCCATGCTGTATGTGCCGTGACTGCATTCCTTGGTGGCACATTGACACTGTGCATGCGCTGGTACTTGGCGTGCGAAAACAAGCGGACTCGGATGACTGAAATGCTGTCGTCGACGACCGAGGAAAAGTTAGGAGAAGAGGGCGGCACGTTTGGATATCACTATACCCTGTAAGATGGCGCGATGGTCACGGAGTCAGGAGTGCGCCGTTTTATGTCTTGTAACGAATGTGTTCAATAGAAGCCAATTTGTCATGTCATTTGGACTGCAGTGGCTGTCCTGCCAGTGGGACAAGACACGCCTGTTCGAGCCGAACCACTACCATAGTAACGACCAAGGTCTCTAAGCAGCCTCACACAGCTACCGGCCGGCTCACACCGGGGACAGTACGTTCCCTAGGCAGAGTCTGTGCCACCCCACCCACGTCTGAGGCAGCAGATTTTTTCAAGTCATCGGCCAGACTTTTTCGCCTCTGCCCTGTGCTCGACAACACCGCCGTCCGCATCCCCCCGCGCTGCCACCACCCGTCGCCATGACTACCGAAACCCCCACGTTCAAGCTCGTGCTTGTCGGCGACGGCGGCACTGGCAAGACCACCTTTGTCAAGCGCCACCTGACGGGTGAGTTTGAGAAGAAGTACATCGCCACGTTGGGCGTCGAGGTGCATCCGCTCACCTTCCACACCAACTTTGGCGCCATCTGCTTCAACACCTGGGACACCGCCGGCCAGGAAAAGTTTGGTGGGCTGCGCGACGGCTACTACATCCAGGGCCAGTGCGCTATCATCATGTTTGACGTCACCTCGCGCATCACCTACAAGAACGTGCCCAACTGGCACCGTGACCTGGTGCGCGTGTGCGAGAACATCCCCATTGTGCTGTGCGGCAACAAGGTGGATATCAAGGAGCGCAAGGTCAAGGCCAAGACCATCACCTTCCACCGCAAGAAGAATCTGCAGTACTATGATATCTCGGCCAAGAGCAACTACAACTTTGAGAAGCCGTTCCTGTGGTTGGCCCGCAAGCTGACCGGCAACGCCAATCTGGAGTTTGTCGCGTCGCCCGCTCTTGCCCCGCCCGAGGTGGTCGTCGATCCGACGCTGATGGAGCAGTACAACCGCGAGCTTGCAGACGCCGCTGCCCAGCCGCTGCCCGAGGAGGACGATGATTTGTAAACACCTTGGATTGTGTCGAGTGGCGTGTGTGTTACAGTTTTGGGTTTGATTGTCATTGGGAATGCATGCACGTGCTCTGTGATGGCTGTGTGGTGAGGCTGCCAGGATCTGAACCAATGCGATTGATCAGCAGGACCTTGTATGCACTTGTGTCGATCTTTGAAGGTCAAGCAGCACAGCACAAACTTGCAATTGGAGCCACGGCCATTAGCCCCATAGGCTAATTGCTTTGAATGTGAGCAGCTCAACTCCTTGCTGGCGCTGTGGCGAGTCACGTCAACCTTCACTCCGAATGTCAACCAATGCCCTCCCACCATCCGGTCTTCACGCGACCGATTTGCTCAGCACCAACCACTTCATTGAATACGAATCCTCCCAGTATATTCATTATGTTACATAATAGTCTGGTTTGAGTCTACTAGATCGAGGGCGTTGGGCCTGATCAATCGCGCAATTCAAAGCCTGCAGAACGCCTGCAGTCCCAACGCTCGTGCCGTCATTTTATCCAAGAATGTCGAATTGTTTTCCCACTGCTTAAAAAGCGAGAGCATTGATGAGGAGATACGATGCATCTCACTTCCCGAGCTTGTTCGAATCGACATCATGTTTGCTATACTCCGCTCCACATCAACTGCTTCTAATGCACTCCTCAAGACGGGTTAAGGATTTCCACCATTTGCGCGCGTTGCTGAATGGTTGGCATTATTTCGTGTCGCGAAATGGTGATGCACTTCCTGCGTTCTCGCAGGATGTCTGTTTTCTTGGATTCTATGGTCTGTCGGATATCTTCGTGCATAAAGCTAGGTTCGTCCGAGATTTTTGATTTAGCTTCGACCGTCGATGTGCTGATATACATGCATGTAGTCTGGGAGAGCTGAACGACGCTATTTCGGCGGCAATTGACTTGGCGGACTATTTTACACACATACAGCCTGCAGCATCACCGTCGTTCGTCTTTCTTGTTGCCCCCGTGATATAAATCGTATCCTAGATGTCAGGTTCTCATTGCCGAGGATAAATCTTGTGCTTCCTGGGGGTATTATCAGACAGCATGTAAACGATTTGGAACAACAATGACGAACTAGGCACGCGTTGCTGCATGATGCCATCGTACCAGACACGAAGACTGTTTACACGGTCTGGAATACATGAACTGTTGCTCTCTGGGCACCACATATACCTGCTAAAAATATTATAGTGCGCTCATTTAGATAGTAATCCACTTTAGTCACTGCATATCCCTCAAGCCTGAGAATATGGTATGCAAACTGGACTACGTGAGTCTATGTGCCTATACGAGTGCATTTCAGTGACATGAGCTAGACGGGTTATACATGATAGCAACTGATGTAGCACAACTCTGGCAACCTCACTCGCCTCACAGCAGTAGCACAGAGCAGTGCATTGACAATATGCACTGCATGCGGTTTGGTTGAAAGGATGGATTATGAGAGCTTGCCTGGTCAATCAAGTGCCAATGGATAGGCAGAATTGTCTATTGACTGCAGGAACATCAAGCCCCGGGCTGGTTAAAGTCACAGCAACTCACACTTGAGGACAACTATACTGCTTGACGACCAAAGCCCACCATAAAATGTCCCTTGCTGCATAACGCATTAATTGCCAAACACCTCCTCTACTTCGTCCCGATGGACATCCTTGATCATATCCATGCGCCCGTGGCGATCGGTGCGCTGCTCCTTGCGCGCAACATACCTTCCCGCCTTGGCCTTGCGCGCAGCTGCACGTACTGTATTTGGGGAGATATAGCCGGGGTTTTTGTACAACACCGCACCGTGGAAAGACCCAGCGAGGATGAGGAACGGGTGCAGAACGAATCGCGGGCCAATCTCAATTAGGGACATGTCGTCGAAGCCGGCGATTGCGGTTGTCGAGGCGGGCACGGATGAGGCGTCAATAGTACTGCTCGGGTCGTTTTCAATGATCTACATAACAGTGTGAAATGAGCTGAAATGACTGGAGAGGACTTACCTGATAATTACGGAACCAGAGACGACCATCCACGAGACCAATGTTCATTATATGATCAACGAAGGGTTTTCCTTTGCGCGTGTTTCTCGGCACACAGAATATCCGCTCGAGAACGGCAGCGATGAGACGCAAATGGACGGGCGCATCCGGGGCCGTCATTGCCGGGTCGATCGACACAAGCGGCCGCGACCCTTTCAAACAGTTGCCAGTCAGCTTCAACTCATCCGTGGTATGGACTGCAGCAAACAGCGTTAGATATATAACAATGAAGAGAATCTCGGCCATACGATTCTGGACAAGAAATTTCACGGTGGGTCCGTTGGGCATGCATGATGCCCACAAGTATAAGTCCTGTTTCTTCCGCGTTTCAAAGTACATGCAATGGTCGCACCCATTCAGCTCCGATAGCTCATTAAGCGTGTCCAGGTTCGACTTGGTATCGAGCTTGGCTTCCTTTTTAGTGTGCGGCAGAAGCGCTTCGAGGTCGGACATGAAATGGCGGTGGCGATAACTGATGCCGCGCGAGGACAGCAGCATGACCCGGGCCTTGCGCTTCGGCGGCTCTTCGGCTGCTGGCATGGTTGCGGCTGCAGCGAGCTTGGGCTTCTTGGACTTGGCCGACGTTGCCGCGGATTGCGTCTTGAATACCGTCGACATGGAAAGAAAATTGTGAGCAGGCACTCCTCCGACTGTCAATTTGTATAAACCTTGAGCGCAGCTGTCAATGTATACACTGTAGCAACCACATAATGCATGCAAATACCAGCACTCACAACAGTTTAAGCAAAAGTATATACCATTAGTACGTATTATAAACTATCAGCCAGCCTAGTATTTACAGGGGATATTCCATACAGGAATGCCCAAGCCAATGCCACCATAACGAGCCATTGTAAAATAGTTAGTGGGATTGGGCATTGACCTGTTCTAGATTATTGAAGTACGAGTTCCTCCTGACTAGAGGAGCTGAAGTGGGAGCTGAAGGGGGGAAAGTAGTGACTGTGCCAGGAAAAATGCCAATGGTACAAGCAGGGCCGTTTGTCGCGGTTGCTTGCACGGTAGTCCTTGTCCTAAAAATGGTGGTTGACGTTGACGTCAACGTTTGGGTTTCAGTAACAGTATCAGTCTGTGATTCAGAAACTGTTGACGTCTCGGTACTCGCCGGGGGAGTTTCCACGCTAACTGTCGTGCTTGTGACAGTGCTCGTCGGGGTAGCCGCAGTTACGGTACCAGTAGCAGTGTTAGTGCTCGTGATCGACACGGTAGTAGTAGTGTTTTTGACTGAAGTTACTGTGGCAGTTGCAACGGTGAGTGTGATACCAAGTTTCGCCAGTTTCGATGAGATAATGGGATCAATCTTTAGAGCGAGGTTAGCCAGAGCGCTGGAGATGGCATTTGGAGCAGCTGCTGCAGGCCGCGCCAAAGCAAGGGCCACGACGGCAAAGATGTACGAGGGGAGGACTACGCTAGAGTATACCTTCATATGTATAGATGATGTAGGCTGGGAGAGTGGGGAGAGTGGGAGAGTAGAGAGTGGAGAGAGTGGGCGAGAGCTATGCTGGTGGGGAGTTACGTTGATGGCACGAACTATTTTTGCATCCGAGAAAAATCCCCAACATTGAGGTAAATCACAAATTGTCAAAGCATGTCCATCGAGATCGGCGATCTTACCGAGAGACAGTGTTGGGGTTGGGATTGCGAATTTGCGTTCCAAGAACTACCAGACTGTGAACTATGTATCTGATCGCTATCCGAGATTGCCATCATCACCAACATCAAGGGCTGCATTGATGGAAATGTATTATGGCATAGTATGACACAATAGAGAAAAAGGATATATGTATTCTTAGCCATGCTATTTGCTGAGTTCTATATATTGGATACCAAGATTAATGTATTAAATAATACTAAATAAGTAGTAGCAATATGCTAGATATTTTAAGAGAATATGGTTTATTACACTTTTCCCTTATTAATCCCATTCAATAGCTCTAAAGGCTATTTAGCAATTAGTACTATTTTATATTTTATATATAATAGCTTACTTAAACCTGAGTGCAGGGGGCATAGAAGTGGAACAATGGCTAGTGCATATACTAGATATTGTAAAATGCTTGATTGATTAGAGATAATTATAAACTCTGACTACTAAGTTAAATTACTACTACTTACTGCACACTAAATTTTATAGCTTTGTAGTATTCTGAAATATTCTAAAATATTCTAGAAGCAAAAAAGTGGTATTTAAGGCTACTTTAATTATATATAAACTTGCAAATATATACTATATTCCACATAATACAACTCCCCTACCCAGATAATTTCATCTTTACTACATATATTTTTTGGCAATTTATTATATTTAGGCCTAAGCAAGAATAGAAAGAAGACTACTAAGTAATTAGATCCATGTATATTATGCTCTACATCTTTAATGCATTGCTATTATGCAATATTCTTCAAATCCCCAATACTCCACTTTCCTTATAATCAAATATGAGCAACAATAATATAGCCTAATTTGCATATTTTTTAGCAACAATAAATACCATTTGTAGCACTTACTCTTGTAAATAAACTACAACATCTCAATGCACTTTCTCTATTAGCTCAAAGTCAACATTCCTATAACTAATGCTATTACTCAGTATATACACCACTGTCAAAGTAAAAGAGGCAAACATCAATTGATTTGAGAGGTCAACCAGGGACCAGGGATAATACAGCACAAGCACTTACTTACTGGGTATCTTAAAGTATAGTCAAACAGCCCAAAACAACTTTAATCACCGAATCGCAGACCAGAGCCAGTAGATTACCACACTTATATGCTGGATACCACTGAATAATAGTTTTCCATATTCAAGCACTAACGACGCCCACAACGACCAAACACGCTTAGTAAAAGCACCCATTGTTTACGACGCCACGGTCCCACTCAGCTCACCCTTCTCGCGCTTCTCCTTGAGTTCCTGCTGCACCTCCGCCTCCATCCGTCGAATATCCTCCATGGTCAGGCCGCTCCATCTATCCGTCTGGCAAAACAGCTGACGATGGGTTTTGTGAAAGAGCGAGCGCATGGAGGAGAGAATGAACTGCTCGACGCGGGACTGCAGCCCAAACCACTTGAACTCGCACGTCACAAGCTTGTAGCAGGTCATCGTTGGAGTGACTGTCTTCATCCAGTCGCCGGCGGCGAGCGGCCCGCGCCCAGTGGCGGTGGAATGATATAGCGTGGGGTCCTCCGCGGGCTTGTAGTACTTGCGCTCAAGCACATCATTGACAATATCAATAGGGACGACCTCGCGCATGGCGAGGATATTCTGCGGAAGATTAAGCGCATTGGGCAACTCTCCTTTATCATCCTCGCCCACATGCATTGTCTCGACGACTAGCTTGAAGGCATCCTTCATGTAACCGTTAGTCATTACGGTCTTGCAGTGGGGGAAGCCGTTCCAGGCCTCCTCGTACACCTCGAGCGACCCTGCCGGAGCCAGCGCGCGCAGCCATCCGGGGACCTTGGATGAGAGATGATATGTTTTTTTGGTGTACTGACCTCGGCCCATCTCGGCATTATCGTAGGGCTCGTTGGTGTGAATCTCGACGCCGTCGCCACCGCCGGTCTCTTCGCGCGAGGCCTCAATGACCATAAAGAGCTGGGCAACTTGATATTCTGCGAGGGTGCAGTTATTGACGACGCGGAACTCCTTGACAAGCATAGGACGATGGGGCCGGCGGATTCGTGGCTGTGAAGTGCAACTTGATCGCGTGACTTGTCACCGTTTCTATGCCGGGTGCCACCGCCGTACCAGAGGGCACGCTGCACCACAGCAACACTATCCAGCACGACAGGAGCGCAGAGGGCTCTGGTGATAGCCTCGGTGCCACATACCCACCTGGTGTCAAGGCCAGCATGGTTATCAAGACAGCCAAGGCGTCACGTAAAGGCCGGGCAGTGACGCCGTTCGAGTCGCGCGTATATGAGCTATGCTCGCAGGTATGACTGGGTGTTTGTCGTTCACCTCGACTGATAGCGTTGGCTGTTTCTATCGGGTGAATAGATCCCAGCTGGTACTATCGCTCAGGCTTTCTCGCTCACAAACTTACATCATGGTAGGCCATTTCTCGACCTACAAGGCGATATCCGATGCGCTCAAGGCGAGTCCACGGGCTGTTGGGCAAGCATTGCGAAGGAACCCGTTTGCTCCGCTGCCCGTGCCATGTACACGTCAATTGTCTCATATACATGAGTTACCATGTTCTAGGTCACCGTGTGCTAAGCTCAGATTTCTCGCTTGGCGGCTACAAAGGGCATGTGTAGTCTGTAGTTTTTCAATGTTAGATGATCATTTGCTCTAGGCAGTTTGGTGCTGCGAGCGAATGTGTTCGCAGCAAGCACCGTATATTGACATCCGAGGGACTGGTGTTTGATCCTGCGACAGGCAAGGTTATGCAGGCACATCAGGCTACGCGGTTCTATCGTGCGTTCGGCACCAAGTGATGCTTTGGCTGTTATCTGCGATGGTGGTTGGCATGACCCAGTGTATATTTGCACACAGAAGAGTGCCTTGCATTCCTTGGATCATATGCCGTCCTTCGGCAGAGAAAACGACTCATCCATCTCACTCACGTTCATTTTCTCGTCAAATGTATCTTCAGGCGAATCAGTGAGTATTCTTCTCTTTGGCCTGCCAGAACCACCATCTTGGTCCGAGGAGTCGCCCGTTTCAGCATCTGGCACAGCATGCTCGAGCAATACCCAATGCTTGATGGGCGACAGCCAATCGGCAGATGCAAAAACCTTCATCGATGATACTATCGGATCCTTGTATGTAGTTCCCTGTCGTATTCCTTGTCAGTCTTGCTGAGCTGTAGCGGCAAATACGCTACCGTTTTAGGCCGGACAATATCGCGCAGTCGGAACACCACCGCGACACCCTGAAGACTCTGCTCAACAAATTTCGCAAATTCTACCGCGCTTAAAAGCTGCAGCGTTACTCCAGCACCGAAGCACGCTGAGATACCTCGGAATACTGCGCAGCGGTACCACCAACAAGATCGATAACAATCTCATCAAATGCAAGGCACGAAACAATCCGACCGACCGATGTCGCCAAGAGAAGCTGGCGCCATTCAGCTACTTGGATCCAGCAATCATCACTCACATTGGCAAAGTACGCGTATTTCAACGAGTACGGCCGCTTGCTGCACCCAGGGCAGAAATACCGTGTGCCCGCGGAATCATTCCGCGGAAACGCCTTGAAATCGCACGCGCGGCATTGAACTTGTCTGTGCAATGAAATAGCACATAGCGAAATATCTTGCCCTACATGTAGATTTTTGCGCCAACGACAGAGGCAAATTCAACGGACATGATGCAACAGCACAATGTAGAGACTGCTGACGCGTTTGGCCAGTTTGCGTCCCACTGATCGCCGCATCCGTCCGACCAATGCTCGTCAAGGAGCTCATCATCGATGGGTTCAAGTCCTACGCGGTGCGCACGCACATCAAGGGATTCGACCACGAGTTCAACGCCATTACCGGGCTCAACGGCTCGGGCAAATCAAACATCCTCGACGCCATCTGCTTTGTGCTCGGAATCAAGAACCTCTCGGCGGTGCGCGCCGCCAATCTGCAGGATTTGATCTATAAGCGCGGAAATGCGGGTATTTCGCGCGCCACGGTGGAAATTGTGTTTGATAACCGCGATAAGTCCAAGAGCCCGGTCGGGTACGAATCCATTGACGAGATTTCCGTCATGAGACAGGTCTGCTGCTACTGCCATTATTTGTGCATTTCCAAGATGCTGATACATCGTTAAAATAGATTATGCTTGGTGGAAGAAATAAATATCTCGTCAACGGAACCACGGCGCAGCAGCACGTTGTTGAGAACCTCTTCCAGTCCGTGCAGCTGAACGTCAACAACCCTCATTTTCTCATCATGCAGGGCCGCATCACCAAAGTGCTCAACATGAAGCCACCCGAGATTCTGGCGATGATTGAGGAGGCGGCCGGGACGCGCATGTTTGAGGACAAGAAGGAGAAGGCACTGGCAACGATTCTGAAGAAAGACCGAAAGCTTGAGGAAATCCAATCGGTAAGTCTTCGATTATTGATAAATTATTGGGGCCATGTATACGTAGATTATGAACCACGAGATCCTGCCAAAGCTTACAAGGTACCGTGACGAGAAGCGCGCGGTTTTGGAGCTGCAGAAGCTCGAGGCAGAGGTCGACCGCCTTCGGAGGCTCAGCATCGCTTATCGCTATCACCAGCATCAGGTAAGCTAAGCCCAGCCAAATGCTGTGTACGACCACTGGCATTTGCCTTGATAGCTACACGCTGTCACTGCCACGGAGTCACTGGACAGAAAACGCCACGAGATCGAAGAACTGGCCCAGAACGCCATAGCTGTGTACAATCAAATTCAAGCGTTGGTAGGCGACTTGGCGGAGCTGATGGCCCGGCGGGAGAAAGAACGCGGCGGGAAATACCGGGAGCTCGAAGCGCACGGGCAGGAGCTCGGCAAGGAGCTCACTCGGCTGCAGGCCCAGATGGAAATT
>QZWS01000114.1:0-25545 GCA_004114245.1 Zoopage sp. CT-All
CATACGCCTCTCCGCGGGGACAAGATGACACGTTTTGATTTGGTTGCCGCAGATATGAATCGCTTCAATCCGACCGCGCATGTCCAAGGCCGATCCTGTCAAATGCAGTTCGATCGGATTATGGTGAAGGGGCGCCAGGCACTGACTTTGGAAGCAGGGATGAGTGGCGTGATCAGGAAATATGGCCCTGTCGAGCAATTGATAATCGACATTGATTCAGAGATGGCGGCATTTGAGGTATAGTCATGCATTTATAACATAATTGTAGATCAAGCACTCCCTAGGAACGAGTGGCAAAGGAGAAGGACAAGGCCAAGAAGAGGCATTTGAAGCATGGGGACGAGTCCATTCAAATGGCAGCAAATCAGGGCGCAACACCATTGTTAGAATTCGAGGCCGGCAACTTGGAGCCTGCTGTTATAGTTGTAGGCGATGCCGAGGAAGGCGAGAGTATGCGCAGCAAAACGTCAAATGCTGTTAGCACCGAAGAGGGCAGACCAGCAAAACGTCGCCGGCGTCGTGGTGGATCTACTCCAATAAGTGGCGCAGATGTTGTTGAAAATGTGGTAAAGGTGCTGGCAAACCAGCACGAGGAGCATCTTGCTTTGCGCGTTGAAGATCGCATGGAAGAGAGAGCTTGCACTGCATGGCAGCAGCAGTTGATGGAGCGGAAAGTCGCAGGCGAGGAAGAGGATCGTCGCCTTCGTGCACAGGAAATCCAGAACCAGCGCGAGGTCAATGAAAATTGGATGCGCATGCTTATGCTCCTAACTGAACAGAGGAACAGGAATGGACAGTAAATGTGGAATGTATCTGTTAGCATCTGCAATGAACTGCATTTCAAGTGCACAATTGTCTACCCAAGTAGCCGAGGATTCCAATGCAGAGATATTTCGTTTCAAATCTATGCATTTCCCATGTATTGCTCAGGGCTAGGGGGCATTGTGATGACCGAACAAGGAGGGAACCAGAGGCGAGCAGAGGAGAGAGTCAGAGGCAGAAGCAGAGGCAGGATCAAGAGGCTGTATTCGGCGCAACACTGGTGTTGGCGCGACAAGGAGAAAAGTGGGCGCCAACCAAACCGGGCCGGATCGTTACCATTACAGGCATAACGTTAAACCACTGCGATATTTGATTCCCGTACATGCACGTGTACAAATTGGTCAGTAGCACTGCGGCCGCATATTGCTTCCCGATGGCCTGAAGATACAACCGTTGTCCTTTCTTGAAATCTACAAACTTCCACAGACTATCAAATTAGTGTATAATCTGGTAATGAAGACTTACTTTGTCACTAAAGCAAAATACTGTTCCACCGCAATCCTATCTTGAGACATGTCCTTGTTCTCGGCGACTTGCAGCAGATCCAGCAGTTGGATTGCTCCTCCGTGTGGTGCTACAATCCATGGCAGTTTCCCCCGATACGCCAAATCGCCATAAAGATATAGCCGTCCTTCGTAACCAATAAGCGATGTTGCAATTGTCTCTGTGATTTTCGACTCATTGACAACAAACATGTCGTGATGCCGCGCAGCATAGGCCTGGGAGAGATGCATCGCGAGCCTATCCGGTCCAACAACAGCTTGATACTTTAGTCCGTGACATCGCTTGTGTCCGCTATACGCACTTTGCTGGTTGTACGATGGTCGAGAGCATGGCCGGAATGTTCCATCGATAAAGCCGAATACGCCAGTATGCTGCCGGAAATCCGCACCATTGGTAGCAATGCTTTCTGCAAATGTTAGCAATAGCTGGGGAGTAAGGCGGCCCGCATCCCAGTGCAGGATCTGAAGCGCCATTTGTGAAAGATGAGCGATAAACCAGGTCCATACCCGCGAGATTGTGCTGTGGTCTCGGTGGAATCGATGGGAAAGATCGCCATTCCGCACAGAATAAACTAGATGACGAAGACCAATGCACAATACCTCTATATCAACCACGTTAGTGCAATTGTCGAGAATCACAATATCGGGGATCCGGAGCACAGCACACAGCCAAACAAGATTGTCGCGGGAGTGAAACCTACACTTATGTTAGCTCCACACTCGCTCTCCCAGAAGTAACCACCAACCGGAACTCAAACATGATACTTGCGGTGTTCCAGATGGCCTGCTCGAGGGAGAAGAACCCGCTGATGTAGCTGGATCGCGGTACCACCCGGCGCCCATTATCCACCACAACGCCGGCGACTGCTGCAAGCAAGGCCCCATCCGCTGCAAGATCCTCACCATCTTCATCCAAAGGAGGCTGATTGGACCACAATTCTGGTGATTCTAGAGCAAGATCAAAGGAGAGCAGATGGGCATGCATGTGGGTTGTGCGAAGAGTTGTAAAAAGGCGGGCGGCACTGCGCAACACATTTTTGGCACATTTTTGGAGGCGGCGAACAGGTTGTAGGAAGAGTTGTAGGTAATTCATTTTCAAAAATTTGCGCAAAGTCCCTATTAAGCATTTCATTCCCAATCAAACTGCAGCCTGTAATCTATGCGGTGCCACCCCAGAAGACACAGATCATTGCTTCCGGACATGTCCTCATGCAGTGACACCATTTTGGGGAAGAGTGACCCATACACTGATGGGTAGCAACCCTCTGCTAACAAAAGATGCTTTCTGGGGTGGCCTCTCCACCCCTTCGGAACTCCCCACCAAGGCGCACACCCTAATCTGGGGTGTGGGAATATACTGTATCTACCGAGCACACACTGAACGTATCTACAGCATGTTAATGGTGGCCCCGGCTGGACTGTGGAGATCTTTC
Organism: Zoopage sp. CT-All; assembly: GCA_004114245.1. NCBI lineage: Eukaryota > Fungi > Zoopagomycota > Zoopagomycetes > Zoopagales > Zoopagaceae > Zoopage > Zoopage sp. CT-All. The sequence goes on from QZWS01000114.1 coordinate 2,759, forward strand.
CTAGGAGAACTTCGAGACATCCTCGAGGCCAAGAAATTGGCAGCCCATCAATACAAGGCCCAAGAGAAGTTCACAGCAAACTGGGCAAGGCTGCAAGAGCGACTAGAGCAAGCAAGACTAGCACAACCAACAATCTAGAGTAGGACCTGGCGAGTGCATCACTCCCGACCACAGTTTTTCCCCATGGGGTTTTTTAACCCAGGTGGGAGGGATGCAAACCAGCACAACGACTGACCAATAGTAGCAGAATGATAAAATTGAGTAATGACAGCTTGTATTGATGCCACGGCCCAATACATGGCATTTCTCTCTCTCCATATTTGTCTGGAGACGCTGCACTTGCTCTCCTTTTACACCAAAGGATTACTAATGCTACATTTCTATCTTGCCGGCGTCTTGCTCCTTTGCGTTTTGTTGGGCTCCAGGCTGCTGTATCTTACAAAGCCATCATATTCTAGCACAACACAGTACATTGTTGCACAAACTCGCTACACGCATTCTTTCTCCTGATCCTCCACCGTCATTTCAGACGTGTGTGCAAGAAACGACGTCAGCTCGCAACCGTTGGTAAAATCACACCATTTGGTCTTTAACGCCAACGGAGCGCCATTGTAAAGGACACGGATGAGATATGCCGATGCTTTCACATCTTGTGCTTTCGCATCTTGTGCCTTTGCATCCTGTGCCTTTGCATCTTGTGCCTTTGCATCCTGTGCCTTCGCATCCTGTGCCTTCGCATCCTGTGCCTTCGCATCCTGTGCTGCCGCATCTTTGCGCCACAGCTCAAAAATTAGGCTGCTGCCGTAGGGCGGCCACGACATATCCAGGGCACCAAAGAGCCCGCGTATGGCGTTGAAGAAATCATCGTGAGTAAAATAGAGCTCCACTTGACCGGTTGCGGATACCATTTTGACGAATTTGTGATGATACCGCTCATGCGTCTGCAGCCCACCAATAGGATCGGATTTCTCTCGGAGCACGCCAAGAAGCTCCTTCATAAACTCACCTATGGCCAACCGATTAAATGTAGTCGAGTAAAGCGAGTCGCGATACACCGCTTCGTTGTATTTTGTAACGTACTTCTGGGCCTTTTCAACGGCCTCAACCGGCGTGATCCAATAGGAAGCGCTGTCCGACGAACTCTCTGTCTCGCTTTCTTCGCTTGCAGCCTTTTCCTGTGTCTCGGTGGAGCTGTCTGTCTCATCTTGATCCAGAGCCCTGGTGAAGGGTAGCTCCAAGTCATGGCAATGTCGTGTCATAATGTTATCCGCCAATTCAACGAGAGAAACTATAGCTTGACCATTGAAACCTTGTGCATATGTTTGCTCATTCATCCACTTATGACGGTTTATTGCGTGCGCTCTGTAAAGGCCAAGCTTGGACAACGCGTTGAAGGCACGGCTACGTTTCGGACATTTGACATAGTTATGCAAGGTTTCTTCGCCGCGTTCATTTTCAATGTGCATGAGCGGGTAGGATCCTCGCCAGTCAGGGGTGTCGGGAGGCGACCTCGGATACGCGCCGCTGAGAAAGGCGAATGCAGAAAGGATGGTTCGTTGCGTCTTCGTTGTTCGGACGTGAACCAGCTCTTTTGAATAGGGCGGCATAAACTTGAGCTTATCAAAATAGACAGCTCTAAAGGCCGCGCCACGCGCCCGCATCTGCATGTATCCGACTGCGGTCAGTTGCGATGGTTCCCAAGACTGGACTATAACCACGGCCTCTTCCCGCAGCTCGGCAGTTTTCCAAAAGTAATCGTCATCGCTGTGCTGCTTGTGGTGCGGCGCACGGTCGTCGTGACGGAATATTGCTTGGACGTGGACAAGCGTGGCCCCGGGGACGGGAGTGTATGTGGCATCGCTTACTGTGTCCGCGTTGCAGTAGCCGTGCAAGGCACGGACAGAGGGCGCAGCGGCAAGCACCAGGCCGAGGAGGAGAGCAGTTTGCATATTTCACGGGCGAGAATGAATGTTATGAGACAGGTGAGGTTTCTTTGGTGATGGGGTTGATGGCGGTTGGACAGCGACAAGCTAACCACTGCCAAAGGATGGGAGTGTCCTGCTTGGCACCCTCCGTTTTTTTTGCACCCGGCCGAAGGATCGCCGCCATCTTCATCCCGACGTCAACCAGCCCACTACTGCGGATTATGCCGTTCTCCGAGTACTCGGATACGACGGTTTCGGCGGGAATGGAAGCGGGCGGAGGGAGATGGGTGGCGGTGGTTGGGTGTAATGGAGCAGAGGGGGTCAAGGCTGTTCAGGGGATGTTGCAGCCGGGTGGATCACCTGATTGCGAGGCGCACAGCCTGTGCATAAGGAAGGTGCAGCGGTCGTGAGGAGACTTGCTGCATCCAACTTGTGCACACGGTGGCGGCCTCGGGACATTCTGTCTTTCTGGCAGGGCATTTTGCTCAGGCATATGGGGGCGCAGCAGCATAGCTATGTGTTCTTGTACGTTCGCCAATGTCAGGCCCACTGCGGCATTTAAAACAATTGGGAGTGCACTGCATGCACACTGCATGCCGGGGAGATGGCGGTTAGGGTCATACCACGTGGAATGCCACAGTAGACAATTGCAGTATACATGTCCTGGCAATCAGCAATAGCGTGGGAGAGTTGGGAGGGAGACATGTGACCACATGGCCCGTCACACCCCAATGCAGTGTATATGCACTGCATGCCAACATCCAAGCATGCAATCCTGCAATCCTGCCGTGTCAGCTGACCACCAAGCAATGCGGGAATGCTGATGCCTTCTTCCACCCCATATCTACCGTAAAATTGGGCCAAACTCCGCTCCACCCACTCACATGGGCCCGCGCTTCCCCCAGCCTAAGCTCCTCACCAATGCAGTGCGCTCGCGCCAGAAGCTTTTGGACGAGCGCGCGCGCGACCTGCATCTTCTCACGCGCACCGTTGCCGTTCTTCAGCACTGGCCGCCCGCTCACGCCGCCATCACCGTGCATCTCCACGCCGCATTGCGCATCGACGACAAGCGTATTGACCAATACATCCCGAATATCGGGCTGGCGAAGCATCTTGCTCGGCCACGCTTCAAGACCTGGATATCGGTGCTGAATATTGCGGTGGGCGAGGAGACGAAACCCGCCGGTGCAGGCGAGCCCGCGGAGGCAAGAAAGCCGCCTGTCGAAAAGGTAATCTCGTGGACCGGCGTGGTGGTCGACGTGAACGCAGCAGTGCGCATTCTCACGGCGGATGCAAAGAAGCGCAGCGAATATCCACAGGATATCGCCGTGGATGGTCGGCCTTCGCCTGCTTCGCTATCCGACACGTGGATGGCGCAGCGCCCCGTTGCCCCTCCCGTCGACGTGCTTCGCGCGAAGCTGACCCCCATCGTCGACAAGCTCGTTTCATTTGAAATTGAAATCTTGGAAAGGGTATCTCCAGCTATGCTCTGCCGCCCATGTTGATCGATCCGACAGGAATTGCAGCCACCCCTCAGCCTTGTGGCCCAAAAGGCGAGTCTCCAGCGCCGTCTCCTTCCAATAGTGATGACCGCTTCTGGGAAATTCAGAAATGCCCAACTCAAACCGTTCGGGTATGTCGTGCTGAAATCGCATGGCCATTATTGACACCCGCCATGGTAGATCGTCTTCAAACGGTTTGGCCACCCTTTCCAGCGATCTAGATCTCTGTCTCGAGCTCGCAGCGCCCAAAGCCAACGTAGATGCGCATCCATTTATGTCCAAGGTCGCAAAAATGGACGATGTTGGTGTGCTAATAAACAGACCATGCGCTGCTCCACCAGTCGCGCAGTGCGTCAACAAGAAGGACGTATACTCTCTGACTGGGAAGCTGCGCCTTGGTACCTTCATTATCCGAAATAATACGTCGACTGACAGTTTGCAGCCGGTATGATGAACGTTGTTCCCATTCCACACGCTCGAGTCCCCATCATCAAGTTCCTCGATCCGATCACGTAACCATTCCAATCCCTGTGCTTCGCAATGACCTGCTTGTAGAGGAATAGAATGCGACATAAACTTTGGCCATGTCGTAGCACTGCGAAACACTGCGCTGTTCAGCGCGTACATCTCCTGCGACTGGCGCATCCGTCCGCTCCTTCTCACCATTAAGAACTGGGCCAAACGCCGACGCATTGACGATGCCCACTCCGGCACCTTCAATTCCTATACCCACGTCCTGCTCATGCTCTACTATCTCCAGCGGCAGGGCGTGATTCCTCCGCTTCAGCGACTATGCTGCGACCAGGACTTCAGATTGCCGCTGGATTATCGCGACGACACAGACACTGTATCACCTCGGCGCGTCTGCCTCGCCTGCAGCAAGGCGCTCCCATCCGTCATTGTCGACGCCCACGAGACATTCTTCCAACCCCTGCACACGCGTTCGTCCATAAATACCGCTTCGCTGGCCCAACTCCTTGTTGGCTTCTTCCGTTTCTATGCTTTCGAGTTTGACTTTGCCACCCAAGTGGTCAGTCCCCGTCTTGGACGTGCCATACCACGCGCGGCCAAGGGCTGGACGAATGCTGCAATCGGACTCTGTGTTGAGGATCCGTTTGTATTGGACCGCAACTGTGGTGGGTCAGGATACTCACACTGTGTGGATGGATTGCGATGGGAGTGGGAACGCGCATGGCGTTTGCTAGTGGAGAAGTCCGGCGTTGACTATTGCCACCAACTGCCGTCGACGAGTATTCTGGATTTGGTAATGGAGGAGTACACTGATTGGCCGCTGCAAGTGTTTACGGATCTGCGCGTCTTTCGTGCTCGGCACCATCGCTGAGAAAGCTACATGCATTTGATCATATTGTCGTTGGTCCTATATATTGCGTTCTTCTTTCCATTTCAAATCAACGTCGTGCATCGCTGCAATCATGGCGCTTTTCTCGGCCAAGGCCTTGGGGGCAGGCTCGCCTCGCATCCCAAGCCGTTGCTTTGCATTCCAATACCATTTCCACAGCAATCCCGGGCGCTTGACGTTGAAGAACCAGATGGGTATGGCGATGGCGCACCCGAGCAAGCACCCGGCGTAGAGTGCGGCGCCGGAAGCCGATGCACCGATGAAGGGGGCCACCACGAGGTAGGCGGCAACAAGCGCAAATAGGACTGCCATGGGCCACCAGACCTTGAACGGCCGTGGGGCGTCCGGCATCTTGCGGCGCAGCACGAGCAGCCCCACAACGGTGCATAGGTAGAATATCCACTCGAGGAAGGCGTATACCTTGGCGAGAGCGGTAAAATCGCCGGGAATGGTCCAGAGACACGAGACGACGCCGACAAAGACGAGGGCGCGGATGGGCGTTTGACGCGAGGTGTTGATGTGTGCGAGAAACGTGGGGAAGAGCACGCCCTGTTCGGCAGTGGACGCGGTCAGGCGCGACACGGCGAAGACGGACGCGTTGATGGCACCAAAGGTTGAGCAAATGACCATCAGGCACATGAAGTAGGCGCCGGCGGTGCCCATGGTAATGTATCCAAGCTGCATTGCCACGGTCTTTGACGTCTTGACCGTCTCGATGGGGAGCACGGAGAAGTATGCCACGTTTGCGAGTTCGTAGGAGAAGAAGACAACAATCATGGAGATGGTAATGGCGAGGGGGAGATTACGCGACGGGTTCTTCAGCTCGCCGGCCGAGTAGCAGAGATTATTCCATCCGTTGTAGGAAAACAGCGCCATATACATGGCCGTGCCGTAATCCATGACGGAGACGGTGTGCGTCGTTGCGAAGGGGTCCTGAAACTCGGCAATGTGTCCCTTGCCGATCCAGATAAGCCCAACCACGACAATGATGAAGATGGCGAGCAATTTCGCCGACGTAAAGACATTCTGGACGTAGTTGCCAGAGCTCCGCGACAGACAATTCAGCGCGACGACCAGCATGATGGCGGCGCACGCCACGATCTTGATCTGCCACACCGGCGCACGCGGAATCGCATCAATCCCCTTGGAGGGATCAAACAGCGCCATGGTCGTGACATACTGCGCAAACACTGTGGCAATCGACGCGGTGGAGATGGGCTTGGCCAGCATCACGTTGGACCAGGTGAACATCAGCGCGGACAGTGGCCCGAACGCGGCCTTTAGGTACTGGTACTCTCCGCCCGAGGCCGGAATCAGCGTTCCCAGCTCGGCATAGCACATTGCCCCGACCATGGAGAGGACGCCGGCGAGAAACCAGACGACGAGGGCGGCGCCGACAGACCCGGCATGGACAAGGAGCGGGCCGGGAGCGGCAAAGATGCCCGAGCCGATGATGAGGCCGGCGATGAGCATAATGCCCGAGAAGAGGCCTATGTGGCGCTCGGGGCCCGCAGCGGCGCCGGGTGGGCCGGATTCTAAGGATTTGGGGGGTTGCATGAGGGTCGTCGCGGGGGTCTATGTGGCGGCGCTGGGCGTCGTCGGGAGGTTTGTTGGAAGAGAAGCAGGCTGCGCCTAAAACCGCTACCACAAGCCTTCTCGTGGCAGCCACAGTCACCACGCAGCTCAGTCACGGACACAAGATCATTGATTGAAGCACAACGCACTAACTGCTGGCCCGCCACCGCTCCCTTAACTGCCCTGCTGTCCAAGCGTCCCGCCCATCATATCCAACATGCGCATCCACACTGTGGACTGCTCGACGCGCTCCTGGCGCCGCGCCGCCAACTCCTCGGCCCGCGCCCGCACATCGTCCTCGTGCAGCCGCAGCTCGCGCTCCGTGCGCGCCTCCTCGCGCTCCCATATTTCCATCTGACGAGCATAGAACTCGCGCTGCATTTGCATGTGCTCGGTAAGCAGCTGCACGAGGGTGTCGGCCGAGCGAGCGTATTCGCAAGAGTGGGTGTGCGATGGCTGCGATGAATGATGGTGATTGGCGAGGAGGTCGGCGACGCTGCTGTTGGATGCGTCCTGGTGGTGGGGATGGGCCAGCATGGACATGCGCTTGCGCTTCCCTGTACGCTGCTGGTGGCCCGCGTCTCTTGGCATGGATGCTGCAGCCTCGGGGGTGTGGGTGTGAGCGCGATGATCGGAGGCGAGCGGCGACGTCGCTGCCAACAGCTCATCGCCCTCAGTCGCCGCCAGGGCCTCGCCAGCGGCTGCCATTGCGTCAAACGCCGACTTGTCATGTCCAGTGCGCTCCTATACAATCACAGTCAGATGAAGCGAGAACAAGGGCCACTCCGACCGCTGCTTGATCAGCCTCCTCGCAACACAGGATGGCAATCCGTTCCGCGTCGGTCAATGCCACAAGCACCCCGACCCCGTTCTTCATATCCGCCATTTTATCCCGCCCCACGCCCATCAACTTATCAAACCGATCTTTGCATGCACGCGACATCACATCCACGCCATATAGCTCCTTGAATGACAACGCCACTGCGTCATACTTGGTGGCCATGGTGCCGTGCGCGAATATATGGCACGAGTGTTGGCGCGCGAGTTCCATGAGCTTGGTGTCCAGAGAGGTGTCCCAGCGCTTTCGTGGGCGTTTGTGGAGCGAAGCGGAGCCGTCATGCGATGCAGGGCTGCGCGGACCGACGCCCAGGACGGCCGAAGCATTGGGATGGACGCTATTGGCGGCGGCGGTGCCAGCCACCCCGGAAGATTGCTGCTGTTGCCGCGGCTCGCCCCCCGGGAGCGCATCCAACGCCAGGCCCATGTTGGGCTGCTGCATGAGCTGCGCGAGCATGTCGGCGTTGGGTTGCCAGGACTCCATGGGGAAAACGATGGTGGAGCGAAAAACGAAAATGGCGATCGGCAATCGGCAATCCCAGTGAGTGCACAGCATCGCGGACGTCTGTTGTTTGTTAGGCGCTTGTATTAGACGCATGGAGACGCATGGCTTCATTGCGCCAACACGACATATGGATTCCGGTATTTTCCCCCGGGCGCACTCGGCCAGGCATTTTCCGCTGGCGGTGTCAGCACTCTCCGCATTCCATCATGGGCTGGCTCGCGTTCTTCGGCTGCGGCCTGACCGCCTACTCGCCCATCCTCACCCTCTTCTTCGCTACCGTCTCGGGCTCTGCGCAGCATGTCATCCTGTCGCTGGCCGCCGCATTCTTCTGGCTCATCGCGCTGCTCATCGTCTCGCTCGTTTGGTATCTCGCCACCCCCATTCGCGGCCTGCATCCCGTAACCGTGTTGTACGGTGTGCTCGTGCAAGAGGCATTCCGGTATCTATACTACCTTCTCTATGCGTGAGTGCTTTGTTTTCATCGCGTGCTTGCTGATGGAGCGGCACGGGTGTAGGCGGGCCGAGAAGGGGCTGAATACCGTGTCAAAGAACCCCGGGTCGGGGCACAACCGGCCAATGTTCGCCTTTGGTAGGTGTTTAGTAGTGCAGGAGCGCGCTTACTCCTCGTGTAGTAAGCGGGATGGGATTTGGGCTGGTCGGTGCGCTCATTTCGTACGTCTCGCTGCTGGCCAATACCCTTGGTCCAGGCACCATGTACACCAAGTCCTGTCCCACCGTATCGCTTGCATTCATCTCGGGTACATCCATTGTTGATCGTATCGCCTGATAATTGACGCGAGCATGAACTACAGCGATCCAGACCGCGATCTTTAGTCTGCTGCAAGTTGTCTGGATGCTGATCGCCTTTGATGCCTTCACGGAGCCCAAGCCTGCGCCCGCCGCTTCCGGACATTCTGCGCCTGCCTATCCCACGTCGCCTATGCATGCGGCTAGAACGGGCTTTGGCAAGTGGTGGCGGCTGTCATGGGTTCTCCTCTCGCATCTGGCCGCCTCGTACGCTGTAGGTCCTCGATTTGTCGCAGTCATGCTGAATCCCATCTTGCAGACGCTGATGAACACGTATATTGGGGTGGATCTGGGCTGTGCGTACTCCATCATCGTGCTTGTTGCAGTGCTGGCTGTGAGCATTGGAATTGCCGCCCATTCCATGGTTCGGCAGTGGCGATGACCGGCAGCTGCCTGATATCATTTGTAATATTGGATGGTAGTAATAGACATGTGAGATGTACTGCAAGATGTGTATGCGTGGGTGGACTCCTGGCCCTAATCTCTGCTGCGCAGCAGCGCCATCAACGCCCACGCGCCCACCGCCACCACGCTGCCAACAATCGCCATGCCCATCACACCCTCCCTCGTCACCTTCTCGTCGATCCTCCGGCCCAGCTCCAAGGCCTGTCGATTGCCCGGCTCAAGGGCCAGCAGTCGATCGTTGTACTGCCGCGCCTCGATATACAGCCCGAGTTTGGTGCAGGCAAGGGCAAGATACAGGAGACATTCGCGCTCCCGAGACGGGTCTTGAGCAGCAATGTCTATCAAATAGGTACCGTCTTGGGGTCGTCATGGGAATGGCGAGCCTGCCTTGGAGGAGCGCAATGCTGGTGGATTGGTGCGCCCGCTTTGTCGACTTGACCAGGCCCCACGCATAATTGAACTGGTCCAGGGTGTCAGCAGCGGAAACGGCGGGGAGGGGAGCAAGCCTTGGACTGCAGGGTTGGGCTGGGTTGCTCACGCTCATACTGCCGCTTCAGCACCTAGAGCCATACACGGGCAATAGTTCACCAGGATCCAGCGTGTTGGTGGGTGGAATACATCGAGTTCGGGGGCGGAGAGCGGGACTTCGAAATCGGCGAGCGGATCAGACATGGCGAGAATGTGAGGCGGTGTTTTGCTCGGGTAGCTGACGTATATACGGGGCAGCATCGTGGTTGAGTAAAATACACATGGATATGCGCAGCTTGCGATCGGCTCCGACAACATGCACTGCTGCTGTCAATCAATATCTTCCACCGCCAGGGGCCCCGGTGCACCGGTTCGCATAGTGCCCCTTCTGCCCGCACTTGAAGCAGTCCACCTCGCTCAGCGGGCGGAAGCCCCGCTCCCCGCCACCGCCGCCCTGGAACTCGCCACGCGCCGCGTTCGCAGCACTGCCTACAAACCCAGGCGTCCTGCGATCGCCGCCACCGGCGTCACGACCATACGGAAACGGCGGAATATCCAGCTTGTCCAAGTCCGGGATCTCGAACTTGGCATGGCCGTCGGTGCATTCGGGCCCCTTGGGACAAAAGCCGGCCAGGTACAGCGGACACAGCTGCCGCCGCTCATGGCGATAGCGACACGTCGGCCCGTGCTTGCAATACCCCCGGGTGTACCAGGGACACACGCTGCGAATCTTGTCCGGATCCGGGTGCAGGTAGACGCAGGTGTCGCCGGAGACGCACTCGCCAAACTTTGTCCAGAAATAGCACGTCGGCATGCGCGATGCGTTCATCTCGTGCAGAAACTCGCACGCATCGCCCTTCTTGCACAGACTGCGCAGCCAGTGTTTGCAGACCACGATGGTGCGGCGCTCGCCCGGGCGGCCGTGGCGGTACGGGCACTGGGTGCCGCGGGTGCAGGTGCCGCGCAGAAACGGCTTGCAGATGTCCGGCGGGATGCGCCGGTCGCCGTCGATGTTGAGCGCGGATTTTATGAATGGCTCGAAATCGAAGCGTGCGGACTCGAGGTCCCGGTCGCAGGTGGGATCGGACGGCATGACTAAGGGTGTTTGAGAAGGAGGCAGGACTGCTAGCCGACACTGCTCACACACGCTTCGAGGCCATGGTGGAATTCTGGGAATAGTGAGAAATACTCGATGACTAAGCGAAGTCAGGCGGGAAAGGCTGGCAGACTCGGAACAGTCAATCGTCAGAATCTGCAAACGTTGCTCCATCAAACAAATATGAAGGATGATACGAGATCAGCGCAAATGTACACTGCATAGCCGTTTAATTGATAAGCTTGGACATAAAAGGCATACTAGTGGGTTGTGCTGAGGAATGCTGCAACTTGGTGCCATGTCTCAGACATAATATCCGAGTGAAGTGCAGCCAATGCAACACATACCTGGCTACTCCTGTTGTAACTTGGTGGCCAATGCAGCCATTAATGTTCGAGCGGACAGAACACTTTTATAGAACAATCAACACATCACATCCCCTGCTGCAACGACTCCAACAGTCCACAACCAGTGCTCGTTTAACCACTATTGGCCAATTTCTTCAGTAGCACCCTCAGAAGATTGTGCTGCTCCCATGCTGGAATCAGATTCGCTTTCCCAAGGTTATCCAGTACCAGCAATGCTACGTTCAATTGGCCATGTGTAGCTAAATCCTCAAGTGCCCAGAGCGGCACTTGCCATTCTGACCACGTTTCTGCCTTCTTTTTACCCAGTTGGCCTTGCGATGGACGGTTCCCGAGAAGAGCGGATCTGATGGCGGCACCAACAAGTTCTGATCTTGTGCTAAATTCCAACCCTCTTGCAATGCGTGACGCTGTATCAGCGTCAGATTCACCAGCAAATGCAGTCCAACGTATCGAGGAGCCCAAGAGGAGGGAAGGTAGGGATTTGGCGAGAATTTTCCTGTCGTTGACTGAAATCTGTATGACGCGCAGCAGCCCGTCAACAATATCATAGATGCTCGGCTGGAGACTGCCACACTCGCGAAGGTCTCCCAGCGGATTATACTTGACGCGGTGATCAAGACGCAGTACGCTATCATAGAGATTGCCCAGCTTGTCCAGCGCCACTTCATTCGCCAGGTAGCCATGGAGTGATGATAGGACATCCTTGAGCGTAGAAATGCCACCGGTAACAAGCTTTTCATCATCACCGACATGAGGTTTAATGCCATTTGCGACAAGATTGTAGAGGTGGGCGGATACGGCACGCTGGAGGGCTTTGCCGTCAGTGTTGCGGGTCGTTTTAATCCTTGCGAGCATCTTGACAAACAGGGAGGTTGCTTCAGAGGACCAATCGCCGTCCAGTTCAAACTCGCCCTGCAGCTGATCTGCTTGAAGGTCGACAAAATTGGTGCATGCATGCGAGATTCCCTCAGCATTTTGGGGCCCAGTGCAATGCATGGCGGCCGCAAGCACAAGGTCCTTCACTGGCACGACAATACACTTTTCCGAAATGCCACAAAGCCTGTTCCCAGCAACAAACAACAAGTTCTTCAAGTAGTCCTTGCGCTTCTCGGGGGGAAAATCGGGGCGGAAGCAGGATGGCAAATGTATGCGGCTTATGCCGTAGATAGCATGTACAAATTGATACTCATCGCGCATTTTGGCAAAGGCATTGACTAGTTCGGCATTGCTAGTGCCGAGCAAGGCACTTGTCAAGTATTCGGTTGCATTCGCGAGAGAGTGCCTGTACGCATTGGCATACCCAGCCCCACTGGTATGTTTGAAGGCACGACGAGCATCTTCAGGCAGCTTGCTGAGAACCTCCGTAGCGAAATCCAGGCCACCTGGAAATCCAAAGCTGCTGCCCTCGAACGAGCGATCCTTGTCGATGAACGAGATTGTGGGATGAGGGTCGGGTTTGGATGCTGCTGCAATGCCGCTTGCAAGCACCAGAGCGACAAGTACGCTGTGTGAGATGGGATGCATTGTGTTCTTTCAAGTTATGCGTGTGTTAGGAGGGTGGGACGCTTTACAGCGAGAAGATGTAGAAGGGGACCACATGGCCTGGTGTTGATCCTAAGCCAACACATCCCAATGCCAGCGCGCTGTGGGAATCTCGCCTGCCAGAAGGACGCGCATGTGACGTCGCTGAAAACCACGGTCGTCGGCTGCGACGTGATCAAGACCAATTCGGATGCGGGCGCCTTTTACGAGGTCACGCTGGACGACACCGGTACTGCCTTCGCCAAAGCCAGCATGCATCATCCTGTCCTTGTCGGTAGTGATATTTCCGGAAGGCGGAGGACAGCCATCGGACACGGGATACATCGAGAATATTCGCGTATTGCGCGCTGAGCGCCGGGGTGGATGCTGTGTTCACATCTGTGACGGACCCGTGGAGGTTGGCGCCGAAGTACGCGTAACAATTGATTCAGGCCGGCGCAGGGATCACATGCAGCAGCATTCCGGTACTACCCTATTTGCACATTTCACCCATTTAATACATACAGGACAGCATCTTCTGAGCGCCGTGATGGAGCAGGACTATGGGCTGGATACATTCTCTTGGTTCGCCATGTTCCCAGTTTGCGCACTCTGATTATGCTCAGGAATCTCGGCACTGCACTCTCATACATTGAGCTAAAGCCCACCGAAAACGCTGTCAAGCTCAGCACCGAGGCCGAGCGATGTGCTTTCGTTAATGCTCTCGAAGAAAAGGTCAACCAGCTTATCCAAGAAGCCAGGCCCGTTATCGTTCACACCGGGGACCATTCTATGGTGCAACAAATGCTCACGCGCGGCAGCATTTCACAAGTCGCTCTCGGGGAAGCTGGCGTCAGCAATGGCGAAAGCGGCTCCATCCGACTGATCGAGATCCAGGGCGTCGATGCCAATCCCTGCTGCGGGACGCATGTCAAAAATCTAGCTGAGCTGCAGTGCATCAAATTGACTGGCATCACTAGTGCCCGTGGTGGAAATTTCCGTCTGAACTTTCTCATCGGTGGCCGAGTGCTGGCACAGCTGGGTGCGTCCATCGAGAATGACCGTGAACTTGGCACCTTGCTCCACTGCGGCCCAGTCGACTTTGCAAAGATGGTGCGGCAGATAAAGGAGCAGCTAAAAGACGTGGAACGCCATAGCAAGACGCTAAAAGCCGACCTGGCCGTGTGCATTGCCCAGGATCTCATCCAAAAGAGCCAGTACGTTTACTGGCGCAAGGATGCTGATCTTGCCTTCCTTCAGGATATTTCGCGAGAATATCTAGCCAGACTGAACGCTTCGGAGCAAGACGGGGCTGTCACATTGATCGGTGGAGCAGAGTCAACTGGTGGACCGGTGCTGATCGTGGGCACCGCCGAAGACATTGTTGCAAAGGCTGCGACTTTCCTGCAGCAGAGAATCTCTTCGGTTAAAGGTGGTGGACGCGGATGTCGCTGGCAAGGCAAATCGCTTCAATGGATTGGCCAGCAAGTTGCCGACTTGACTTGCCATCAGCAGCAAAAATAAAACGCTTGTTTTTGTTTCGCTTGCTGCATCCTTGACCATGGCGCTATGCACGACGACGCTCTTCGTCCGCGGCATCCCCTTCGACGCTACAAATAAGATAGGCGATGCATCCTTATATGTCTCCGTATTGACTGCGAGCACGAGTTGGAAACGTTCTTCGGCGAGGTTGGACCGTTGCGTTCGTGCTTTGCTGTGTCCGATGCATCGGCCACGCCTGCGCAGGCGACGGATCCCAAGCCGAACAAAGGATTCGGATTTGTCACCTTGTGGGGTGCTATGTATGTCGATATAAATGCTCATTGCTGCCTAGTGCCCTTGGCGACGATGCCAAAAGAGCCATCGAGGATCTTGCCAAGGCTGAGTTTCGACCGGGCCGAATCCTGCGCCTGGAGCTTGCCAAGCGGAAGCGTATGTTATGGCAATGTCTTGCATCGCTTAGTGTTTTGTGTAGATAATGCGGACAATATCGAGGACGAGTCCGCTGTCAGCAAGAAGCAAGGTTAGATTTATGCCTGCTGCGATTATCAAACTTATGATCTCGCCAGTAAATATTCCGTCCAAGGAGAAGCTACAGGCACGCTCAGAGGCCAGGGCAATCATTAAGGCAAATCCTGCGTGAGTTGGCAAACCAGCTGGATGCATCTCACTTGCTTTCAGAGCCACAAGGACCGTCGTCATTACTGGCATGGCAGAGACGATTACAAAGAAGCAAGTGGACATGCGCATGCGGCGCTACGGCATGGTCGAGTCGGTCACATACTCCCCTGGCGAAGGTATTTTTACGTGTTTGCAAACGGCAACTATAACTCTGGCTCTAGCTTCAATTATTTACGCAACCAAGGACGAGGCCGCCAAGGCTCGCATTGCTATGGATAAGTGCGATTTTAAAGGCAGTACGGTGCAAGCTCGTATCGACGTTCCGCTGGTAGCGGTTAGCCAGCTCACACCGCATATTGTCCAGCTCATCAGTTTAGGGTGCCCAAGACAGGCGCGCGCGACTAATAGTGCGGAACCTTCCCTTCTCGGCGACTGCGTCAGATCTCAAAGCAGCTTTTGGCAAGTTTGGCGTGGTCACCGAATGCACTCTCGCAATGAAGGACATCGGTGGGCAGCAAAAATCTCGTGGATTTGGCTTTGTTCAGTTCCTGCACCTGGCTGATTCCCAAAAGGTGAGCATATATCGCTTTAGGCAACGACGCTCTAAGCAACGATCCAACTAGGCTGTAAAGGAGATGAATGGGAAGGAAATTGACCGAAGAACGGTCGCTGTCGATTTTGCTCTTGCGAAGGATGAGTATATGGCGGCCGAGAAGGTTGCTGCTGAACAATCGGTGGTCGAGACGGCGTCACCTGCAAATGAAAATGAATCGGACGAAGAAATGGACTCGGGTGCAGACATTAGCGATGGGGACAGCGACGAAGATTTGCTGATCGGAGAGGGCAGCGAAGGGTCCGTATCAGACAACGATATCGACATGGACTCCGACGATGAAGTCAGCAAAGTCACTGAGGATGCCAAGAGCGTGGCTACAGATGTCCAAACCGTTGCAGGCAAGTCCATTAGTTAATGACCTTGAACCAACAACAAGCTTTATAGATCGTCCCCCTGTCGAACCAGGCTGTACTCTTTTCATTCGTAACCTATCATTTGACTCGGAGCAAGATGCGCTCTACCAACTGTGAGTTATGCAATCGCGCGGCAATGGAAATACTGACGAATCGCATTATCCAGATTTCGTCCATTTGGCAAGCTTCGATATTGCCGCATTACCAAGGATCCAGAGACCGGCCAGTCTCGCGGCACAGGGTTTGTCTGCTTCTGGCGCCGCGAGGATGCCACAGGATGTGTCGCAGAAGCGGATCGTCTCAAAGGCGAGGCTTCCACTCCGGAGGCGAGTGCTGTGCCAAAAGGGTCGATGCGCGGCAAATCAATTCTGACGGCGGAGGCGCCGACATCCCTCAGCGGCAAGTTCATGCTCGATGGACGCTTCCTAGATGTTGCTGTTGCGGTGGACCGCACCGAAGCTGGCGTGCTTGCGAATAAAAACCAACTGCGCCGTGAGCGCGAAGACAAGCGCAATACGTACCTACTGCGAGAGGGCCTAATCACTTCCAACTCGCCAATTGCAAAGCTGCTGAGCAAGAGCGAGGTCGATGGACGCATGGCGGTGTATGAGATGCGCAAGCGCATGTTGGCCAAGAATCCGGACCTTTTCCTTTCCAAGACCCGTCTATCCATCCGACATCTCCCGTTGACGCTGGATGAGACGGAACTGAAGAAGCTTGGTGTCCGCGCTGTCGACAAGTTCAAGTCAGAAGTCAAGGTCAGGAAGCGTGAGCCGCTGACGGAGGCCGAGCGCAACCAAGGCTGGTCCTTCATGCCCCGTCTGAAGCAGGCCAAGGTTGTCCGAACCAAGGACCGTGTCGACACCAAGACGGGTCTCGGACGCAGCAAGGGCTACGGCTTCCTGGAGTATAGCACGCATGCGCACGCGCTTGCTGCTCTCCGTTGGCTGAATGCAAACCCGAGCGCCGTGCCTGGGCCCAAGAACCTCATGGTCGAGTTCTCCTTGGAGAATGCAAAGGTCGTGAAGCGCCGCGAGGAGCGCCGCAGTGGTCCTCGAACCGATTTCAAACCCAACTCGGATCTAAAGAGCAAGACTGGCTTGGTCTCTGGCCGAAAGGGCATGAAAGGAGATGGCCAGAAAACGGGCGCCAATGGCAGACCTCAACGTAGCGATCGCCGAGAAGGTGGTAGTGGCGACATGCAGGGCGGCGGTGGCCGAAAAGGACCCGAGCAACGAGCTGGAAAAGACAAGGGGGTGAGAAATGATCGCAAGCGCTCAGCCGAGCCGTCCCGCGCCAAATCCGTAGACAAGAGTCAAAAGCGTCGCAAGTCGTAGCTGTTAATCTTGTAAAGTCCCGATAGAAGACGCCTTTCATGCGCTGCACGAGTTGTGCAACGCACCTTTTTCCCAGCATCACCTCGACAACCCTGCATGCCGATCACCGATAGCTCCGCGGCCCCCAGTAGCGGCGACGACGAGCGCCCGACGCGCCAAGACCCGCGTTCCGGCCGCCGCCCGCGCCGCCGCCTCTCTGCCGTCCGTCTCCAGCTCGCCCAGCCATCGCCCGAGATTCAGCGCCTGTGGGACGAGCATTCGCGCCCAGACCCCGTCGACACCAGCCACATCGTCCAAAGCTTCATTCGCCACGCGACGACGACGCTTGCACGCACCTCGGACAACATGGGAAATGTGGGCGCGTACGAGGCAGCGGCGCATTCTGTGCGCGATCGCCTGATTGCCATGTGGAACGCAACACAGCTGCACCATACCAAGGAGGATCCGAAGCGCGTGTACTACTTGTCACTGGAGTTTTTGATGGGGCGAAGCCTGGACAATGCCATGCTGGCTCTCGGGGTCAAGCAGGTGTACCAGGACGGCGTGCGAACGCTTGGGTATCGCATGGAAGACCTCATCAGGTAAGCGCCGCTTGAGCTGCTTGGTCCTGACTAGCTGTGCTAGCGCCGAGGGCGACGCTGCACTCGGCAATGGTGGTCTTGGGCGGCTTGCCGCGTGCTACATGGACTCTCTCGCTGCCTGCGGATTCCCTTCGTGGGGCTATGGTTTGCGCTACACGTACGGCATCTTCCAGCAGCGCATCGTCGATGGCTATCAGCAGGAAGTGCCAGACTATTGGCTCAATTTTGAGAATCCGTGGGAAATCCCGCGACACGATGTCACATACGAGGTCAAGTTCTATGGCGAGGTGCAGCGCGTGCTTGACCCGGCGTGGCCGAGCAACTACCGCCATGTGATTAACGGCGGAGAGGTAGTTCGTGCCATGGCATACGATGTTCCTGTTCCGTCCTCGGACGGCCGTACATGCATCTCCATCCGCCTCTGGGGCAGTAAGCCAAAGACTGTATTCGATCTTGGCGCCTTCAACCGCGGTGATTATGCCGGCAGTGTCGAGCAGCAGATGCGAGCTGCAGAGATCACGAGCGTATTGTATCCGAACGACAACCACGCAGTTGGGAAGGAGCTGCGCTTGCGACAGCAGTATTTCTTCGTCTGCGCCACACTCCAGGATATGTAGGTACACTGGATATTGGGTTTGCACTAATCCACGGCCGTAGCATTCGCCGATTTAAGAAGAGCGGCCACGAATGGCACGAGCTCCCGGACCAGGTAGCTGTGCAGCTGAATGATACGCATCCTGCCCTTGGAATCGTCGAGCTTATGCACGTCCTAGTTGACCAGGAGGTGCGGCAAATGCACTGCCTTCTACGTTCAAACTGATTTTATTAGGGCCTTCAATGGGACTTCTCGTGGGACTTGGTGCGGCGAGTGTTCGCTTTCACAAACCACACTATTCTTCCCGAGGCATTGGAAAAGTGGCCCGTGTCGATGCTGCAGAATCTGCTTCCACGTCACATGCAGCTGATCTTTGATATCAATCTGGTACTATTTTTCTTCACCGCTGGATGTAAACTAAAGGCTTACTAGTTCTTTCTGCAAGAGGTTGAGAAAAAAGCCGGCAGCGATCGCGACATTATTACTCGCATGTCAATCATAGAGGAGGGATCACCGCAGTATGTTAGGATGGCGCATCTCGCTATCATTGGCGCGCATTCAGTGAATGGCGTTGCCGCCCTTCATTCAATGCTTATCAAGGAGACTGTATGATCCCGCCCCCCCTTTGATGCTCATCTAGCGCCCTTGCAGATCTTCCACGACTTTGTGTGGCTCTACGGCGAGGAAAGGTTTAAGAACGTCACCAATGGCATCACTCCAAGACGCTGGCTGAATCAGGCGAATCCGACGCTAGCACGGCTCATCACGGATACGCTCAAATCCAACTCGTGGCTCGCTAACCTGGACGAACTCCGCGGTTTGGAGAAAATGATTGACGATGACGACTTTTTAGCGCGATGGATGGAAATTAAGCACAAGAACAAGGTGGGTCAGTTTCTAGTCCAGGCTCGCTATTGCCACGTCAATAGCAACGACTGGCACGCCACATCCGCGAAAACGTCGGCATCAGGCTGGACCCGTCTGCATTGTTCGACATCCAAGTGAAGCGTATTCACGAGTATAAGCGCCAGCTTATGAACATCCTTGGGTAAACTCTCCTGAATCGGGGCATTTGGTGATTTCTTCCAGTGTTGTCCATCGCTACTATATGATGAAGCGCATGTCGGACGATGAGCTGGAGCTTTGTGTTCCGCGTGTTGTCATTTTTGGCGGCAAGGCGGCTCCAGGATACTACATCGCGAAGCTTGTAATCAAGCTCATCAATGCGGTCGCCGAGGTCATCAACAAGGATCCCGACGTCGCTGGTCTTCTCTCCGTCGTCTTTCTCCCCGATTACAATGTATCACAAGCTGAGCTCATTGTCCCTGCGAGCGACATTAGCCAGCATATCAGTACGGCGGGTGTAAGTGCCGTCCGGCTTTGGCCGAGTTGCTGAAATTCTTAGACGGAGGCATCTGGGACATCGAATATGAAATTCGTGCTCAATGGCGGCCTTATTCTCGGAACCGTCGATGGTGCTAGTATGACATGCCCATGTTCATGCTATTTCCATTCAACTTTTGCAGATATCGAGATCGCGGAAGAAATTGGCGCCGAGAATATTTTCCTCTTCGGCCTAACTGCTGATCAGGTTCCCGAGGCTCGCCACCAGCAACGCTTCGGTCGCGTCGATATGAACCCTCAGATCGCCTTGGTCATCAAGTGGATTCAGCAAGGCGTCTTTGGCGATCCTGCAGTATTCGCGCCAATTCTCGATACACTGACGCTTGGCGGCGATTACTATCTGCTGTCGCAAGACTTTGATGCCTGTAAGAGCTCGAGCAAAATGTTTCTGTCCGTTCGTGAAACGTCATCTAGATCTGGCTGCAAACAAGAAAGTCGACGCTGCCTTTATGGATCAGCGCAGTTGGACGCGTCGGAGTGTGCTCTGCACTGCACGGATGGGCAAATTTTCGTCGTACGTTGGCTCTCAGTTCTGGCTCTCAGTCCTGACCATTTCACAGAGATCGAGCTGTCTTTGAATATGCCAAGAATATTTGGCATGCAAAACCGTGTCCTGTTGGTGTGATGAATACCAATGGCCTCGCCGAGCTGGATGGTCTCCCAGACGGTGACAGCGCCCTCGAAAATGCCGATGGGGCGTATGTGACGACCGCCGAGCCTTTAACCATTTAAATGGATGAGCAGAGTTGCTGTGTAAGACGAGCTAGCTAGTCAGTGCCTGTGGGCGCATGGAAAGAAATTGAAAGACACTTTATTAGCCCAGTCTGACACTCCGCGACAGTTTGGATTTGATGCCCGTTTTCTCTCCTTCGTACGGACCCGATTCCGCAGCCACCACACGCTTGAAGCTGCTGAGCTTCTTCTTTGCCTTCTCGAACTGTTTTCGGTGCTTGACACGGGGATTGCGCTGCTCTTTCTTGCGACGAGGCGTGAGACCACGGTTTTTGAGGATTTTACGTGAGGCCACACGTTTCGCGCCTGGCTCGAGCGCATCTGGATCCTCGTAGTTATCGAGCGCGAATTCGCGCGCTTCCTCACTTCGACGTCTTTTCTCTGCTCGCTTCACATCTCGTTGTTCTACGACAGAGGCATAGTATGCAGCAGCATCATCATCAACATCCGCTATGCCAGCGCCCGTGTCAGGCTCTGCCTCGTCGAGGGCAGTGCTTGTGTCCTGACGTTGCTGCCTAAGCCGCTTTTCAGCCTCGCGTTCCTGCTGGATTTGCTTCTGCTGCTTGGCCCGTTCCGAGTCCTTATAGGGAAGATCCATGTCACCGCCGAGATTAGCCAGTTTGCCGCGTCGACGGCCATTGGCTACAGCTTGAGCCTCGATGCGCGAAACGTGAAAGCGAAGATTGCGCTTTCGAGCCTTTTTGTCCTCCATTTCCTCATCTTCAAGCACTCCTGGGTCGGCAAAATCGTTGTCTGCGACGCGCTTGGAGCCAGTCGGCACTGGTCGCCGCGCTGTGCGTTTGCCGGATGATGCATCTCCGAGACGCTTAAATTCGGCTTCGAGAAGCGGCTCCGAATCGTTGTCAGAGTCGAACGAGTCTTCTGACTGGCCGTTGTCGTCATCCTCGTTGCTGTCGGATATAGAAGCCTCTTCAGCATCACTCATGGCAGACATGTCCGACCCATCCGAGTCTTCCTCGTCCAGACCACCCTCCATCCATTCAAGCAGCACTTGTCTACACATGCTCAACACGGCACTTTCTCCGAGCTTGCTGACGCGTGCTAGCTGCTTGCGAACATCCAAAATTGACTTGACGAGAGGATGGCGTGATGCATTGGGATGATATGCTGCTCTCATGGCAAGGTACAGAGACGTATGACCAAGAAAACCGACCAGCAGTGCTACGAATGTCAGGAATGTGTGAGTAATCCACGAGAGACGATACCGTGGTGCAGGCGGATATGGTTGAGCGCGGGCTCCACCGTCTCGGGAGGATCACCAAAGGTCTTCCTGGCCTCGGCAATGCTATAGTGATATAGTAGCGTTATGACGAACGAGCAACGCGCTCACCATTGCATCAGAGGCATGACCTCGTCATTGAGCTCGTCTTTCTTTAGAGTAAATTCCTCCAGCAGCCCTTCGAGCTCGGGAGCATTTCGGGTAACCCACGCCAAACGCTCATCCTTGGACGCGTCGAGGGCCAGACTGGCAAGGTTATCAGCAACATCATCCGAGTCTGACCCGTCACTGCCAACATCCATCAAGGCTAGGGTGGTGGTTGCAGTAGACTTGGTCGCAGTGGATTTAGTCGCAGTGGATTTGGCCGCGGCTCCTTTCTTGCCACGGGTCGCACGCTGCAGGGGATGAGCCGCCTTGGCCCGTCCACCCATCGTCCCTGTCCAATTCTCCTCCCCCTCATCTAGAGCGTAATCTTGTGGACGAATTTTCCGAGATCGCTCGCGCTGAATTCGCATTGCTTCCTGCTCCTCTTCAGCCGCAGCTCGATCTTCCTCGGAATCATCGGTGTGGTCCGACGCGTGGTCAGCGTCATAGTAGGCACGTTTGGAACGACCCCAGGCCATGGAGTCCTCGTTGTCCTCCTCCGGGTCCGAGCCAGCGGACGATGATGCATCCTCGGAAAGATCAAGGCCAAGGACCTCGGTTTCATCTGCGCCGTACTCGTCCGAGCTCTCCCCTCCTCTCCCGCGCGATTTCTTTCTCAAATAATCCGCGTCATCTCCGATAAGGATGGTGTCGCGCTGATGATGGAAGTCATCGTCGGAAGCAACATCGAGGTCGTCAAGCGTGCGGATGGCCGCGCGCGACGACGCTTTCCGCATGGCTGTGTCGTCGTCGAGATCCAGCGGCTCCTGCGTGGCAAATCTCCCGGCAGATCGCGGCCTGCGCTCGACAGGCTTTGCCGCTGCTGCGGATCCGCGTGTAGGTCGGCCCATGGTTGTGTTGGTCGCAGAAACAAAAAAACTGCGTTGCCCAACACACACGACAGGACGATGCCGCCGCCGTTGGATAAAGCCGGGCGAACACGGTGTTGGTCCGCGCGCGACGCACACTTTGCGTGCATAGACGACGGCGAAGGGATGAAATGCGACGAGGCGCTGCGGGCGTTCCGCGAAGCATGCCCCGCTGCTTGGGTATATTTATGATCGCTCAGCACAGCCATGTCTGACAACCATGGAATGCTGCTAGGTGCAGTATTTCTTGGATCGGAGAAAACTTGAGGCGGACAGGCGCAAGCTAACAGATATGATGCAGCATCCGCAGCTGCGATGAGGAGGGGGAGATGGGGGGAGATGGGGTTACGACGGGGAAATGGCCCAAATACCGGGCGTCTGCCGTATTGCGATTCGGTCTATTAGTGTGTTCTAATTCGCCGCTGT
>QZWS01000115.1:0-25098 GCA_004114245.1 Zoopage sp. CT-All
TTAAGAACTTGCTGCAGCACAGGTGAAGGACGCATTTTGACAAGGGGACAACAAGTGTAACGTCCGCCCAGGCCAGGAGGGGCCCGGGGGCAGGCAGAGTGCAAGGGATGCAAGGAGGGTAGAGAAACCTGTGTTGATTATGCAGAGAAAGACAAGACTGTCACTACAAGGGGTATGACCCTGACATCTGTTGGAAAGGCTACTCTCGCTAAGTATCAGGGGTCGGGTGTGTAGACTGCTGAAAGAAAGATTATCTCATTTTCTTGCACTATCACTGCGCCACTTGCCCTCAATCCAACAACATCATCTCCTCCTTAAGCCCTCCTTTTCATATAATCAAAACAAATATGATAAATATGAGAAGTAGCAAGGACTAGCATAAGCAGCAACAGTGATGTAGGCAGCATCAGCGGGAACTCAATGAGGAGTAACACACCAAAGACAAACACAATCGAGGAGACCGAGGCAAATGGAGTAAATACAAGCAGCAGCAGGAACCAGCAGCAGACTTGGGACAGAGGACGACCATGCTGAGGATAGCAGAGAATGGGGAGAGATCGCAGTGGCGGAACGGAAAAGAAAATGAAGACGGAGCAACGGGAGAGAACTACTACGATTGGGGGCATGATATGCAGATGGTTGGCATGGTGACAGGAGTCAAACAGAGTGGAAGCTGCTGGCAGGAGCGTAGGATTGATGCGACGGTGGCGATGGAGCCGGGGCTGGACAATGGCGGTGAGATGATGGTGCCGGTCGCAATGAGGATGTCAGCTGTGCGGATGGCAAAGCAGGGGCTGCACGGCGGCATCCGCAGCAAGGACAGGAGCAACGGGGATGTGAGCGACGTTGGACGGCTATGGCGAGGGCAACCGCGCGGGGATGGAGGACCGGCGGGGAGGACATAATGCCAATGAATGCTGGGCGGAATAGGAACCACAACCACAATGACCGCAGCAGGAGCAGGGGTATTGGCGCGCGGTCGGCTTGGCGGGGCGGACCAGCCGTGGCAAGGACAGGATTGATGGGAGCATGGCCAGGCGGATGGACAAGGATGGTGGCAGCATTGGCGGCAAAGGAGACAAGACCAATGACCGCCAGAGGGTGATGTCAGCAACCGC
Organism: Zoopage sp. CT-All; assembly: GCA_004114245.1. Lineage (NCBI taxonomy): Eukaryota > Fungi > Zoopagomycota > Zoopagomycetes > Zoopagales > Zoopagaceae > Zoopage > Zoopage sp. CT-All. Next base: position 1,119 of record QZWS01000115.1, read on the forward strand.
GGCAAGAGCGACGGGAACAAGGGCAATGTCAGGCGGCTGCGGTTGGGGGGAGGACACGGTGCCGGCTGAGGATGATGACGGCAGCGGAGGAAACGAGGCCAACAAATGCCAGACGCTAGAGGGGAGCAGCGCCATGGCGACTGCAGTGGAGACAAGAGCGGCGAAGTATAGGCGGCATTGGGTGGCTGCGGCCGGAGTGTAAGGACTGCATTGGACAGGGGGTTGAACCGGGTATAGCAGTCTATTATTTCTTGTCTGACCAACACCAGTGTTGGTCAATACATAGCTTTCACATCTGATCCCGGACCTCACATGGAGGAGGGAGGCCGGCGGGGAGGACAAGGCTGACCAAGGGTGGGTGATGCCGGCAGCAGAGAGAACAAGGCCGACGGATGCCAAGTGCTGAGCATGCCCCCGGGACACTGCTCAGCACCTATGTTAGGGGCGTAATTAATCTGTAACGTCCGCCCGGGCCAGGAGGGGCCCGGGGGCAGGCAGAGTGCAAGGGATGCAAGGAGGGCGGAGAAACCTGTGTTGATTACACAGAGAAAAGACAAGACTGTCACTACAAGGGGTATGACCCTGACAACAAGCAGCTTGCAAGTGGAGAAGGGCGCAGTATTCTTCCTTGGCAGCTGCAGCCAGTAGAAGCAAAGTGGAGGCATTGGGGGTGCAAAGGCAAGGTGGCGGTGATGACATCTGGGGTGGTGAAGCGGGAAGTGGAGCTAATGGAATGGGAGTATCAGAATGCACTTGCACAAACTCTTTTGAGCCATCCGGTTCCATTCTGATAAGCTATCGGAATGGGAATGGAATGGGAACGGAATGACTTTACGCAAACACCCTAATGACTTTATTTCTACTTTCTAATTATTGCTTCAAGACATATCCTAGAGCAAGCACAGTCTCAAATGGCCCATTCTATTGAATTCATTTATATACTCCTATCTTCTGATAGACAGGGTTGCTTAAAATAGGAACCTGCCTTAATTATTTAAAACAGCCAAGCACCTATTTTCAGCAGCCCTGCTGATAGATGCCGACTATGATTAAATATTAACCACTGCAACCTGCAGCCGGTGGTGATCAGACCGCCCGTTGATCCGAAGTGACTTCATTCGGCCCAATGCGGAATTGCCCAGTGGCGGTTTAGTCAGCAGCCGAGCCTTGTTGCTGAATAATGCTGACGTGACTCATCTCCCGCCGCAGCACGTTTCAACTTTCCGCCCGTATGCCTCTCGCCGCGCCGTCCACATCTCCGTCGCTGCACCGGCGCACCGTCGCGCCGCTCTCCGTGCATATCTTTGGCTCCGCGTCCGCCCAGTCGTCGCGCGCGTCGCTGCATCCGCTGTGCCGCAACGCTTGTCGCTGGCACGACTCGTCCGACCGTCGTCCCACCCCATCTGCCACCGCAAACCCGCCGCCGCTGGTCACCAATGCATCCACCACCTCTCCAGTATCGTCCGTCATCGCCACTCCCGTTGGGACGCAGGATGAGAAGGAGAATGCGCTCGACAACACCAAGTGGACTAGGTTGCGGCGATCTATCTCGCAGCTTTTCCGGTCCACACCGCCCTCGCCCACGTTGCTGCCCACCAAAGCGGGACCGATGGATATCCCTCACGAGCGCGCGGGATCCAGCATACTAGATGAGCCGCCTCGGGCCCGGTCGTCGTCCCTATTCAGTCTGCGTCGTCGCGCTCGAACGCAGACATCGTCACCGCTGCACTCCGCCATCTCCGCGGTCGAAATCCGCTTGATAGACATGTACGAGCCCCTTGGCCGCGAAATTGGCTCGGGCGCGTCCGGGTCTGTATCGCTGTACCGCGATAGGATATCGGACGAGACGGTCGCTGTCAAGACGTTTCGTGTTGCTCGTGCCGGCGAATCCCATGTGCGACTCGCGCGGCGCATTCAACGCGAGATCAACATCGCACAGCTGATGTCGACACATGCCAATATCGGAGATGTACTGGCCGTATTTCAAGATGCGGCGCCGGGTGGGAATCGTCAGGGCGGACGGCAGCACCTCGTAATGCCCTTCTACCCGCGCGAACTGTTTGCGCTTATTACTGCGGCTGTCCCATCCCCATCTGGCGATGCGACGCCGCCGTCTCCCAGCGCCAAGTACGTTCCGCCACCACCCATCCCAGCTTGCATTCGGCACCGCATCATCCGCCAGCTCGTCTCCGCCGTCGCGCACCTGCATCGACATGGTATTGCGCATCGCGACATCAAGCTTGAAAACATTTGTCTTGACCACGACGACAGCGTGCGTCTCATTGATTTTGGGTCGTCGCTGCAGGTCGACATGACGGGCGACGTCGAGGATCGGCTCACCACCGGCGTGTTTGGCTCCGATCCCTACATTGCCCCAGAAATGTTCCGCAGCACGGTGACCATGCGCGCCTACGACCCTCTCCTGGCCGACGCGTGGTCCACCGGCGTGGTATCGCTCTCGCTCGTCCGCCGCTCGTTTCTCTGGGACCGTGCCGAGTTGGATGACCGCGGCTACCGAGTCATCATGAAGTCGCCTGAACGCATGTTTGTGGGTCTGGAAGCGGAGCAAGAGGCGCTCGGACTGGCCGATTGGGAGCGCGAGCTTATCCTTGGACTACTGGTCGAGGATGCCACCAAACGGACCACCATCCTTGACGCCGAGTCGTTTATCCAGACACGGACGGTGGAGTTGGCTAGAACGGCGTAGAACAGCGCTGGTAAACAGCTCACGTGTAGCATTGTGTTGTATATTACAGAATTATCTTGTGCTCTTCTACTCGCATGAACGCATTCACTTACTGAACGAGCGAAGCATTCCCGCTGCGCCCAGAAGACTCGGTGCACTAATACTCCTCGCTGCGCTCGGCGCTAAACACGACTTGATATGCGGTTACGGCCCCGTACACCATCACACCCCCAAGCACTGCCATCGCCACTGCCTCCCACTGCAGCACACCCACCCGTCCCAACACCACCGGCAGAGCAACGCCACTCACCACCAGCCCGCTTGTCAGAAAATACCCCGCATCCAACCACCCACCATGGTGCAGACTGCCCACCGGATCGAACGCCCCGTGTGCAAACGCCGGGTCGAGGCGCGGACAGAGAGAGGTGGGCAGTGGCGCCAGAAGGAAGAAGAGGAACGAGAGCAGGGGTAGGGCGGAGGCGGCGAGCGACGCGGCGAGGAGAAGCAGCAGCGCGCCCGATGCGAGCAGGAACGCCAGCAGGATTATTCTAGCAGCGTCAGTGGCTGTCATGCAACTGAAAGCCGTCTATTTACGCTATAAGGAGAATCAGCGATGCTTGCGGGGTGATGGGACGACGGGGCTACTTTTGACGCCGGCCATGACGAGGCGATGCTGTTTCGTTGGGCTGACGTGGAGTGCCAGTCGACCGCCAGCACGTCCACTGCCAGCATGACCACCGCAGCCCCCGCATCGCGCGTCGCGCCGGGCCGCCGGCTCGCATCGACCGCAGCTTTCTCTGGCGGCCGCGGCACTTATACACGCGGGACCACCATCCATGCCGCGGTCATCGGCACCCGTTGCGACCGCCCGCACCCCACCCTCCCCAACCACATCGTCATCGACGTCACCCCCGACACGAACGCATCTGCCGTGCCCCACGTCGACGGACCTCCCGTCATTGGCCGCGTGTTGCGTGTCAACCCCCGGTACGCCGCGGTGGCGATCCAAGCTGTCGGGGAGCACGCGTGCCGGGATGAGTACATGGGGCTGATACGCCAGCCGGATATCCGGGCCACGGAGCGCGACAAGGCTCGGGTGCTGGAATCATTCCGACCCGGCGACGTCGTCACCGCGGATGTTGTGTCTCTTGGCGACGCACGCAGCTACTATCTCTCCACGGCGAGGAACGAGCTAGGCGTCGTGAGTGCGCGGAGTCGCGTCGGCGCAGCAATGGTGCCCGTGTCGTGGTGCGAGATGCGGTGCGTGGAGACCGGCGAGGTGGAGCCGCGCAAGTGCGCCAAGCCAGTGCTGTTGGCAGCATAAAAGTATATATTTATTTGCATTAATGTGGCATGGAGCGACGCGATTGGGTAGCGTCGATGGATCCAGGCAGGCGTGCCTCCAGTGCCCGACATCATGCCGCAGCCCGCCTCGGAGTCAGCCGTCATCACCGCCGTAGACTTTCTCGAATCTCAGAAATCGCTGGAGCGCGCTGCCGCTGACCTGCTACCGTTCAAGTTCGACAGATGCACGCTTGCTTTACCCGAGGCTGAGGTCGATGCGAAGCAGATGCTGTTTGCCTGTCGTGCTTGCGCCGCCAATCTCGGCGGGGGTGCGATGCGCGGGATGTGCTATTCGTGCAGCATAGAGTGCCATGCAGACTGCGCTGACAACGACGATGGCACGGCGGAAGTGGTGCTGGAGGTGGGCGCTCGACGGCTGTTCTCGTGCGACTGCGGCGCTGGTCGCATGCCGCGGCCGTGTCGCTTGACTGCGATTCCCGTAGCATCAGCCGTAGCCTCTCCAAACGCATACGACCATAATTTCGAGGGCCGTTTCTGCTGGTGCGACAAGGAATACGATCCCGAGGATGAGTCGGTTGGAGCGCTCGACCAGTGCGCTGTGTGTGAGGACTGGTTTCACGATGCGTGCATCGGGCTGCAGGCTGCTAACGACGGAGCGGGTGGGGAAGGCGACACGAATAACCCGGACGGAGACTTTATCTGCAAGGTGTGTGTAGCAGCCAAGGTGCCTTGGCTGCTGAGGTATCTCGGCCGAATTGCTCGAGGCGTTGAAGGCCATGAAGAGGAATCCGCCGAGCCAGAGTCGACTGGAAGCAGCTGTGATGACGTGTTCAAGAAGCGACCCTTAAGTGTCGACGGCAGCAGAGGCCCTCCAATTGCGAAACGTGCGCGCGCCGACGTCGATTTAGCATCCGCCTGCATGTGGAAGGGTCGGTCTGGCAGCCCCTGCTTTGCTATGCTCACCTGCTTGGTAGACCTGCCTGATAGAACAAACATGAAGACGCCAAGCATATTTCTATCTGAGAACTGGCGTGGCAGCATCTGTCGTTGCCTCGAGGTATCCTTCTCCCATGTTGCCACGATGGTGCCAGCTGGATAGTGCCTCGAACGATTTGAAGTCGCTGGAGTAGCATTCCTTGGCAAGCCCGAGGACACGTATAAACCACCACGGGACGAGGAGTCCGACATGTCGCTGTTCGATATTGGCCTTCAAAAGATGACGGAAATGGACCGCACCAAGGCCATCACCGGGCTCATGGCGTACGAGAAGATGCGGGACGAGATCAAGGCGTTCCTAGAACCCTTTGCTGCCTCGGGCAAGGTTGTCACCGAGCAGGATCTTGCAGGATTCACGCACGCCATGCAAGCGAAGCGACAGCACAAGGCGGTGTAGTCCAACTATTACGATGTACTCGCTGCATTTGCGTCCAACTTTACTTTCTTCATGCTCCGATACGCCTGCACTGCCTTTTGACGTTCCGCCTCTATTGCAATCCTTGACGCAGCGGACTGGGCAAGCCGGCGCTGTTGATTCTTTTTGCGAATCTCGTTCATTCGGACATCCTGCTCCGTAGGCTTTGGCCGCGCTGTAGCCCGGGTGGCAGAATGAGACTCTGCGACGGGCTTATTAATGTATCCGCGAACTTTTGGGACGGGGAGCAGCCGTGGCGGTTCCTGGACAACCTCGCCGAATTTCACCTGGTCCTTGATGCGGGACTGTGCATCCAGATCGAGCGCGGCTTCCGCAAGCCTATCAATCTTCTCCTGCTTCTGGGCCTCGCGCTGTCTCTGACGCTTGTTGCCCTGTGGCTCTGGTGTCTCGCCAGCCATCTTCTGCTTGGACGATGGGGCGTTGGCCGATGGAGCGAGGGCGGGCGCACCGTACTCGATCGCCAGCAGCTTCTCGTTCGTCGCCATCCGCAGACGCCTAGCCACATGTACAGTGTCACAATATGCAGGAAAAGCGCGAGGACGACATGCCGGTTAAACTGATCGAAAGACTCATCAGGCCGGATGCCCTCCAGCGCCGGCTCCTTCCGCTTCTCCCGGCTCTACCGCCATCAGACACGCGTCGTCCCAGACACAGCCTACCCTCCCAGCACCGGATTCGATTGCGGCCCGCACCATCAGAGCGCGACGAAACGATGCGGGCATGTCGGCCTCGGCGGGATCGAGCTGCCGCCTGCGCTTCGTCTTCTGCAGCACCATGGCGTCGGGCGGCAGGTCCTGGCTGCAAAGCAATTGCTGTAGTGCGGCGACAGGATGACGGGCTACCCTGCGGCGAGCCGTGTGCGCGGCGCTTTGCTGCGCTTGCCCATCACCAAAGATCCGACAGGTGGGCCAAATCGGGCGAACGTCGATTGTCAGCCACGAGTCCCTTGTGTGACACCATGGCCCGATCGAGCTCAGATCTGCCGTCAATAGCGCACTAACTACCTACGCAGGGCAAAGAGTCGGCAGCTTGCGAGGCCACGTGCCGTTAGGACTTGGAGTAATGGACCGGATGATCCCCGGAATGCTCTCTGCCCGGGCCTGCCGCGCTGCACCAAATGGCTAGACCCGATTGGAACTCCAGTTGGGGTGCCAGATGCTTGTGACTGCTTGACGTGCATAATATAGATACATGACTGCTGACAAATATAGGCCTGTCGGGGCAGGCTGGCCCAACCCCATGCCGGCCCAACCCCACGACTCGCTTGCTCCAACCTCCCATGCACTACTCCCAAGCGGCCTGCGCCGCCACCACTCCCCCCATCACTCCCACCGACGATTCGCGCTCTGGCTCCCCTCCGGGCGTCGTCTGCCAGGTGCGCGCGCGCCTGCCGTCCGTCCACGGCCAGCATCATGTGCTGCTCTACCACGACACCACCCCGGATCCACTTGCACTGCCCCCCAAGGACCATCTCGCGATTGTCTACGGCCCGCGGCTGGCGCGCGCCTCAAAGTCGCTGCGGGCGGTGCGCGAGGGCGAGTCCGCATCGGACCTGGTCATCCGCGGCTTCCCCGGCGACGACGAGCCGCTGTTCGCCATGCGCAGCGCCCCAAACGCCCACCCCAGCGACGCCATCGACGACGGTAGCATCCCGTTGGTGCGTGTGCACAGCGAGTGCTTCACGGGGGAGACGCTTGGCAGCCGGCGCTGCGATTGCGGCGAGCAGCTCACTCGCGCGCTGCGTCTGCTGGACTCGTCCGCGTCGGGCGGCGTGCTGCTATATTTGAGGCAGGAGGGCCGAGGGATTGGGCTGCTGAATAAGCTGCGGGCGTACAATCTGCAGGATCTCGGCCACGACACCGTCGCGGCCAATGAGCTGCTCGGACACCCCATCGACGCCCGGGACTACAGCGTCGCGGCCCACATGCTGCATGATCTGGGCATCAAACGATGCCTGCTGCTGACAAACAACCCCGAAAAGGTGCGTGCGCTAGAGTCGTTTGGGGTAGAGGTTGTTCAGCGCATCCCCATGGTCCCATCTGCCTGGTCAACGGGTGGTGCGGTATCACTCCAAAGCGGTGTGGACGGCGTCAGCGGCGTAGAGCTGGACAAGTACCTCACCACCAAGATTCTGCGCATGGGTCACCATCTAGCACTACCCGAGCGAAGCGGATAGCCATGTAAATAAGCCGACGACTATATTTAAAGCAATGAAGTGCTTGACATGAGATGCTGCCCGTCACTGCCGTGGTGGCCATTGCAATGCTGCCTGGTGTCAGATCCCTCAATATATGATCACAGACTTTATACTCTCATGCGACAAAACCCTGCACTACCTACTACCTTACTACCTTGTCCAGAAACTCCTTGGCCTCGTTCACCTTCAATGCGACATAAGGCGACCCACCGCGATCCGGGTGGTTGGCGACCATCACCCGGCGATGGGCGTCCTTCAACACGGCCTTGGTAACGCTGCTCTCGCGTACTCCAAGGATCAGACACGCCTCGCGCCGAGTCATCTTTGCATCAAATCCGCCCCGATGGAATTTCGAGACGGGGGTGCCGTCGGACAGCGTACGGGGCAGGGCAGCGGTGAGCGCGGACGGAGAACTGCGGCGGAGATAGCGAATGGCGAAGCGCGCCGTCAGCGCCGCAGCCGTTACTCCTGCGCCAATAATCAACGGAGTAGCCTGGGTGGGCAGAATTAGCGGATTAATGCCGAGATGGGAGCGGAGCGCACCATGAATGCGCGGGCCGGCAGATGACCTGGGAGGCAAGACGCTGCTCGTGGCTCGTTATTTTTTCTTCGACCAGCCACCACCATGCGTCTGGAGCAGTGCTTCTTCTGCTCGTCCACCGTCTACCCGGGCCACGGCATTCAGTTCGTGCGCAATGACTCGCGCATCTTTCGCTTCTGCCGCTCAAAGTGCCATAAGAACTTCAAGATGAAGCGCAACCCGCGCAAGGTGCGCTGGACAAAGGCCTTCCGCCGCGCTGCCGGCAAGGAGATGGTTGTCGACACCACGTTTGAGTTTGAGAAGCGCCGCAACGTGCCGGTGCGCTACGACCGCAACATGGTCAGCGCCACCGTTAAGGCGATGCAGCGCGTCCAGGATATTCGCACCAAGCGCGAGCGGATATTCTTCCGACAGCGGATGGCCGGCAACAAGGAGGCCGACAAGGTGCGCGATCGTGTGGTGGTGCAGACAGGCATTGAGCTGGTGAGTGGCGGCGCGGGCATGAAGCGCAAACGCGCGGACAAGGTGCGCGTCGACGCTGCCCACCGCATGGAAATCGACGCTTGAATGTACGAATACGCTTTATCGTATTCTGTATTCTACCGTATTTCCCCCACATGCCCCCAGCTCGCCTCGCTGCAGGCTTCCGCCTTGGCCGCACCTTTGACGCGCCGCTCATTCTTGCACAAATTATCTGCCTACAGGCATGCATATACACATTGCTGTGCATCCTCACGCTTGTCGCCACATGGCTGTTCCTGCCCGGTACCGCGCCGCATCTCGATCACATTCTGGCCCACACCCTGCTCACCCCCACTACATCTCTCGGCATCCTGCTCACCGGCACGCACTTGGCCACCACTATGCTTGCGTCGGTTCTGCTGCTGTGGATCGTGGGCCGCGCACGGCTCTGCCTCGATTTCAGCATCACTTTCCATGTCCTTCACCTGCTGTGCACCTACGTGCACACGTCGTATACCGTTCCCGCCTCGGCGTTCTTCTATCTCATCCAACTCGTGTCCGTCACCATTATGTCCGCCGGCGGGGAGTACCTTTGTATGCGGTGGGAGATGGAGCCGATCGTATTGGGCGGAGGTGCCGTCGTCGCAGATTCGCATCCTCGCGGTGTACAGGTCTCGCTGGGTGGTAGCGGTGGCAACAGGGATGCATCTTCCCTTGGATCTCGGATAACATCGCGGCGGTGGAAGAGAAAGACGAGTCTAGCGCCGGAAGAGTCGCTTGCTGCTGCTGTTGCCGAGTTTGAGCTCCAGCCGATGCGCGACTCGACCGACACCCAGGACAAGGCCGGCGCATCGCAGATCATCATCGATATGGACTCATCGTACCCGGCCTCATCCTCCACGTTTGCCAGCAGAACTCGATGACGGCGTGCTCACACCACCTTGTATTTCTTATATGTACTAATGCTGCGTCCACTGAATCGTCTTGATATCAATCCCCTCCTGCACCATTTCCCACAGCGGCGACATCTCCCGCAGCCGCTGTACATGTCGTACTACCCTTTCCACTACAAAATCAACCTCCTTCTCCGTGGTGAACCGGCCCAGTCCGAACCGGATACTGCTATGTGCCATGTCGTCGTCCGCGCCCAACGCACGCAGCACATACGACGGCTCCAATGATGCTGACGTGCACGCACTTCCCGAGCTCAGGGCAACATCCTTTAGCGCCATCAATAAAGACTCGCCCTCGACGTACGCAAACGACAGATTCACACACCCCGGATAGGTGATCCTCGCATCGCCATTGCGCACAACATGGCTCAAGTGAGCCGTGACACCATCCACCAGGCGCCGTGACAATGCCTGCACGTGTTGGGCATCGTACGCCATCTCCTGCTTTGCAATCCGACACGCCTCGCCAAAACCAACCACGGACGCGGTGGGCACCGTCCCACTGCGCAACCCTCGCTCCTGTCCACCACCGCTCTGGATCGGTTCAAGGCGCACTCGCGGTCGTCGCCGTACAAACAATGCGCCCACGCCCTTTGGTCCGTATATTTTATGTCCACTGAGCGACATCAAATCAATCTTGCTCGCTTCAACGTCCACGGGGATCTTGCCCACGGCCTGGGCCGCATCCGAATGAAAAAAGACCTTGCGTGCACGACATATCTCGCCGATCGCTTGCACCGGCTGCACCACCCCAATTTCATTATTTACCGTCATGATGGAGACCAGCGCCGTGTCATCCCGTATGGCCTGCTCCAGCTGATGCAGATCCACCTCGCCCGTGGCCTTGACCGGCAGGTACGTGACGTCGATGCCCTCGGACTGCATCACGCGGCACGAGTCCAGCACACACTTGTGCTCGGTCTGCGTGGTCACCAGATGCGCCTTCTTGCCACGGTAAAAGCGCGCCACGCCCTTCACTGCCATGTTGTTTGCTTCCGTTGCACCGCTCGTGAAGATCACCTCCTTGGGGTCTGCCCCGATCAAGGCCGCGACATGCTCACGCGCCGCCTCTACCGCCTTTTCCGACTCCCATCCGTATGCATGCGTCCGAGAATGCGGGTTGCCATACGCGCTGTTCATGTACGGCATCATGGCATCCAGCACGCGCGGGTCCATGGGCGTGGTGGCCTGCATGTCGAGGTAGATGGGGCGGGTAGCCAAGTCCTTGTGCACGAGCGTGGGTTCGTTGAAGCCCAAGGAAGGCGTGGCCAAGGATCGAGTGGCAAGTCTCTGGGCGATGGCTGGAGATACGATGCGAGAGCCGCGAGCGGCACGTTGGACGGCGGAGATCATGGCCGGATTAGGAGCGAAGTGTGCCTTTTGTGGACAGACCGATCCTCGAAGTGAGTTGAGAGCCAAATCGGGAAACGGTTACACGAATCGAGTCAGTCGTGCTGCCGCCTCGCATGAAGCGAACGAGTGTTTATATTAATTGCTTGTGTGACGCGCTATAACACATAGTCAAACCGTGCTGGACTCAAGGTTTAAGAAGGAGCCCTGGTGCTCCCCATCCTCTTGGAAATTCTCACTGCGATAACTATTTGCATTGTGAAGGCCAATTGTGGTGTCTTTTACAACAGATTAAAGAACCCCTACTCTGCTTTTGTGACACCTTGAGCAGCCTCTAATGGCCCTTCACAATCAAGATAATGCTTCAATGAGAACCCAACTCCGCTAGAGATTGGTGGCCGCAGGGCTTCTTCTTGTACCCTTGTCCCAGCCTAGTAAATGGTCATTGCTCTGAATACAGCCTGAGCAGCTGCTTCAATTGTTGATAAGAAACAAAGACAAGCTCCAAACATCATAGCACTATTCATCTCTTCCTGAACTTGCGCACCTTTCCACCACCAGTGGGCGCCTGCTTGCGCATTCCCACAAAGGAATCGGCCTCTTCACCGTCGTCATCTCCACCACGCTTTTTACTGTGCTTGTTTCCTTCTTCTTGCTCCTTGAGTTCCTGTTCAGATATTAGCTATTGAACGTGCAATCATGGATCGCCAACCAGAACAGCCATGCGCTGAGCTTCCGATACACGCTCTTGCAGGAGCAGCACAGCATCCTTATCCACGCCTGGGTACGCATCAAGCTTCTTCCCGATCACATGCTCAATGCGCTGATACAGTTCGACGTCATATTGCGTCACCAGGGTTACACTCTTGCCAGCTCGACCGGCCCTTGCCGTCCTGCCAACGCGATGAATGTAATCCTTGGAGCTCTGAGGAATGTCGAAATTCACCACACAGTCGACCATGGGAATGTCCAATCCACGGCTTGCAACGTCAGTGGCCACAAGAATACTTCGTGCGCCGGCCTTGAATTTGTTCAACGATCCGATGCGCTTTGTTTGCGACAGCTTGCCATGAATCGGAAGCGCCGGGAACCCAAGATTCCGAAGCAAGAGCGCTATTCTCTGCGCCTCGTGGCAAGTGCGAGTGAATACAATCACAGAGTTGCCGGCAAGCTCGTTCAGGAGGTATACGAGGTAGCAGTCCTTGAATTTGAATGGAAAGAATAGATAGTACTGCAGCAGGGTATCCACCGTCGCATACTTGTTCGAGACTTCTACTTTGACTGGATTCACAAGCGACGCGCGCTGCAACTTTGCGACCTTGGTCGTCATCGTCGCAGAAAAGAGATAGGTGTTGCGTTCGCGCGGGATCACGCGGAGGATCTGGTCGATCTTGGGTCCAAAGTCCATGTCCAGCAATCGATCGGCCTCGTCCATTACCAAGTACTTGAGATTGCGCAAGCTAAACCCTTTCGTATTTTCTAGATGATCTTGCAAACGGCCGGGCGTTGCAACAATGATGTGCGGCTTCTTTGAGAGCTGGATGGCCTGGGCCATCATATCCATCCCCCCGACAATCACTATGCTCCGAACCCCAATGCCGGCACCAAGACTTTCAAATGCCTCCGAGATCTGAATTGCTAGTTCGCGAGTCGGAGCCAGCGCCACGGCGAAAAATGGCTTCGGATCATTCCAAAGTGCCTGAAGTATAGGAAGTGCGAAGGCGGCGGTTTTCCCGGACCCCGTTTGTGCAAGTCCAATCACATCCCGGCCAGAGAGTGCATACGGGATGGATTCGGCCTGGATTGGGGTCGGGCGCGTGTAGTTGATCCGTGCGCAGGCCTCGCACAGAGCAGGCATCACTCCCTAAGCGGCATAATGAGCAATGTAGGCAAGCTAAAAACGCACCAAGTCTTCAAACGTCTTGTCCGTGGTGAGCTCAATGCCGGTGAATTCCTCCTCCGGAAGTGGCGGTGTGGGCGTGGACGTGGAAGCGGATGTCAAGGGTAGAGAGGGCATGGTCGATCTGCAAGAAAAACGAGAGCGTGACTGCCAGACTGCACTGCACTTCTGAAATCAGTCGAGCGATCAAGCCACTGCCTCCAGATAAGAATTCTATATCAATCAGTTATGCAATCTATCAGCTGGCATGCTGGGGAGGAAGGTAAGTATGCCATGCATTGGACCATGGCATTTATGCAAGCTTCTGTGTGTTAGGCCATGCTTTTTATTGCTATGATAAGGTGCTATTATTGGAAATGAAAATGCTGGTCTAGTCTGTCACATGCAGTATAGCATAGGTGGAGTGAGTAGGATTCCTTTTATCTAACTTTAATGCTGTTAAAGCATGCCCAATACACTATTTATTCAATCCTCATCATTGCCTGGCAACAGCCATGTGTGTCCACAATCGTCTTGTTGGGGTTAAAAATGTGAGAAAAACTAAGTAATTTGCATTGCAGATGGCAGAGATATTGTAGAAATTAAATAAAATTTACAATGTGCACATCCGATCCCTGATATCCAGCGAAAGCAGCCTTTCCAACAATACACACTACTCTTACGATAGCATGTCAACGCTCAATGGGACTTTTAATCATGCATGCTCCACAGCAAATATTAGCCTCGCCAAAAGTGAGAGGAGTGGGATTCGAACCCACGCCCTTTCGGACCAGAGCCTTAATCTGGCGCCTTAGACCGCTCGGCCATCCTCCCTTGAATGAGCCTTTGTGGAACACTATTTAAAGGAAAAGTACTCCAGAGGGTACAATTTCATCATAAAAACGCGCCGAAAGCCTTCCTACAACTCAGGAACATATCAAAATTGATTTTATTGTAGCTAAAGACAAATCAACCTGATTCAATAGTGGTGGCTTAATCCAACATCAAATGAGATATAAATAAGGAGTGATTATTTATAACTTTCTAGCAAATTGCAAGTTAGCAGCAGTATTGTACTTTTTTAATTGCAATTTAAATGATTAATGTAATATTAAATCCTTTCTGACTATGACAAAGTTATTGCTAGAGTTAATATATATAAGTTGCATATATTTATATGTATATTATAAAATAATTGTACTATGTGTGATGACCGACTCTAGGGGAGGAGAAAGGCAATAGGAGGAGGTAGTATAAAGAAGGGAAGGATGTTAATAGGGTGTATTATGGTCAACACTGGTGTTGACAAGACAAGGAGAAAAGAGACTGTGACTATGTGGCCTCTGAGGAATAGTCTAGTAAAGCTAGGCTTGATTTGGTAGTTTCTTTTCTCTCCAGTGGGTTTATAGTGTATGGGTGGGTAGGGTGTCATGGTAGTGTGGTGCAGAAGGATGTTTAAGAGCAGGCTCTTTTCTGTGAATCTAAATATATGGAGAGTTCCATCAATCCTGACCCCCCCTTCCTTAACACACAACACCCTACCTACCCCAGCACCACAGGTAGTAGAGGGGGATCAGGATTGACAATGTGGTGTAGCAGTAAAAAGTAGCAGTCACATTTTAATTAGATTGTATTCCACAGAACTTACTATTACACCACATCACAGATAAATTCTCCATATATTTAGATGTTAGAAAAAGATATTACCCTTTAACTGACTCTCTGTAATGTGGTGGGTAGTGTGTCTAATAAAACACAATGTACTAAAAGTAACTACTACTTTCTACTACCACACCACACTCTCTACACTATAGGGTCAATAAAAATATATCCTTCTTTGTCATTGGCCCTCTTGAATATCTTATTGTAATCTATCAAGGTTAGAAAAATGTTGTTAATGTAATGCACAATAATTGCATTTGATAGCATAGTGAAACTATAACTGTTGGAATATAAATAATTAAGCAAGATTATTAGAATATAAGGTAGAAAGTTATAGCAAAAGAAAATACTCTTTTATAAGGCCATGTGGCCATAACAGTCTCTTATACTACTAAATAGCACTATTCAAAGGCAGCTACTATATTCCAATAAATAATTATATAGTACTACCCTATCCTAGTTGGTTCTCAGTTATAGACATTTTCCATCTATATCAAGAATCCTTGGGGGCAGGAATCATATCACTACAGCCTATTTACTACAGTCTTCACTGCTGTTTTCCCTGGGCTTTGCCTTTGGTTGTTGTCTATGTTGGAATATGACAGCTGTACCTTGGAATACTGGCATGTAAGAGTCTGTGATGGCCACATGGCCTTGAATAAAATACTTTCTTCCACCACTTCCTCCAACAGGTTATGAGCCCAATACCTGATAATTGTCTACAAATACTGCTCTATTCCTACATTCTCAGCAGTCTGTTCCAGGAGCATGGCATCAGCAGTTGATGTTGAGATAGAACTGTGATGGGTTGCAAGTTAGATTAAATGTATTCCCTTGAACATGGCAAACCTATGATAGGTCATGAGTTAGACTGAAAAGAAACTCTTGCAGCCCATAGCAGTCTATCTATGGCACCAAGTTGTAGCGCTCCTCAACAGTTGATAAAATTATACTGTGATTGACTATACAAAAGCTACTGTAGGCACTACCGATCCACCGTCAAGCCAAAAGCTACTGCTGGCACTACCAGCTCCTCAACAGTCGAGTGGCTGCCTCCCCTTTCAAACACAGCACCGCGGCCTCCCCGTGGCATCCTGAATAGACAGTCCGCCCCCGCCCCCGCTGCTCACCTCACGAGCACGCTCGAATGAGCAATGCGCGCATCGACATTTGCCTACACCTTCATTGTCGCCGCTTGGACCGCGCACGCCTGCATCACCCTCGTGTTGTTCCTGCGCCTTCGCCGCCGCCCATGTATCCGTTTCCGGCAGCCGCTCCTCACGACCCTCGCCACTCTCCCCGCCCTGCTTATTTCCGACACGCATCTGGTGCGCTTTGCCCTCGGCAATCGGATGCCGTGCTACTTGCTCCTCTGGATCCCCAGCATGTGCTTTCCGATCATGGTGTTTGCATACCTGATGCGCTATTTGCGACTCGGACAGATGTATCGCGCAAGCTTAAGGCGGCTACGGAATAGCGTGGTGCATGAGCTTCGGCAGGGCTCGGTGGTGGCCGCCAGGGCGTACACCGAGCAGAGGCGTGCAGCCCAAGCCTCGGGATCATCGCTGCTCGCCATACCGCCCTCTTCGCTCCACGGACCCGCGCACGCTTTCCCAGACGAAATCGCCAACTTCAAGGAAGCAGCCCATACAGAGATAGCCCTTGATCCGCATTCGGCCAGGCTCCTGCACCATCGGCTGCTCGAGCGCACGGCGGCCACCATCCATGCGTTCCTCCTCCCGCAGCAGCGCTTGCTTCTCAGCATTTTCGCGTTTCTCGTCGCCCAGACGACCATTCTGTCCTTCATTCAGCATATATCAAAGAGCTACGCTCCGAGTGTAACGACCTGCAAGTTTGGCTGGGAGTTTGCGCCATTCTACACACTTGTCTTGATCAATATCATCCCCGGAATCCCCATATTCCTACTATGTCGTGGAGTTAGCGATATCTGGGGCATCAAGCTGGAGCTTGACGCAACCGCCCTCATTGCCCTAAGCGGCTACTCGCTCTCGTTGGTCTTTGATCTGCTCAAGTCTCGCGGCGTCGCTATCGCAACCATCATTCCCGCGCCCAATTTTCTCCTCGTCTCCCTCATGGCCATGCATCACGTCAATGTTGTCGTGCCCTTGATTGAGGCAACATGGCCTGCGACCTCTGCCTACCTTGCAAAGACATTCAATCAATCCCCAACAACGTATGGTGCCGACCTTGACGATCCAACGAGCTGGCCCGCTTTCAAACGTCTGCTGTCCACCCCCGCGGGCCTGCACGAGTTCCGTACCCATGCTGCTCGCGAGTTCTCGGTCGAAAACGTCCTGTTCTGGGAACGCGTGCAAGTCGCGCGCGCCGTGTCCCAGCATCCGGGCGTCAGCGAGGTCGACATTGAGCCCTTTCTGTGGGGCCTGTGGGAGACTTTCTGCCAGCGAGGCGCAGAGTTGGAGCTGAACCTTCGCGCAGAGACGAGCGATGAACTCCGCCGAATATTCTCACCTGGACGAAAGCTATCCCAAGTCGCTATCCAATCCCGGCAGAAGCTGCTGGATCTGGCCATGGCCTCCGAGACGCCAGCCTCGACGCAGCCCACTACCCCTGCTTCTCCAACCACGCTGGTAAACATTACATATACTCAGCGGATGCCGTCCATGCTACCAATGGAGGACAAATCAATGGCCTGGACACTACCGCCCGCTATAGTCAAGGTGGTTGGCGCACCCACCGTAGCAGTGCCCTCCCCCGCGGCTGTGAGCATGGCTGCGGCCTGCGTCGAGCTCCACGGCCTTCAGCCCTGCCAGATTGCATTGCCCAACGGCGCTCCCTCGCTCACCTTTGCTGACACGCATTTTCCTTTTCTCACGCAAGCGAATCCGCCTCGCCCTTCCCCCATGTGCAGTTCTGGATATGACACTCCGATTCCGTCGCCTCCAGTCATAGGCATCGAAGTTTTCGCTCGTGCCGAGGTTGAAGCGCTCCGCCTTATGTATGAAAGCACGTATCCGCGATTCATCGCCATGCGTCAAGTGGAGCAGCGCAGGCGAAGCGAGCATACCAGCTTGGGCATCTGGTGGTCCCGATCGTATCTCGGGCGTCTGTTTAGCGAGCTTTGTGGGAGCAATTCAGATCTGTCCACTACGCCCACGCCGCCGCCGTCAATTAGAAGTCTGGCATCCTCTTCTTCAAGCCAAGAGGACCGTAATGGGCCCTTGATTGATGCATCGCGGAGTGCCAAGATGCGACCAGACACGCATGAATTGGTGCGTATTGACAGCGGTTCCTCGCAATGCCAGTCGTCGGATGTATGTTTATGACCCCTTGGTGTTTCCAGCGAGTGAATTCTTCAACATACGGTGTATAAGTTTGTCGAAATTCAATTCTAGCATATTTGTCATTGGCTTAAATGGAGACTCTATTATGATCAATCGCGTCGCTCCCCAACGCCCGTCACCGTCTTCCACCGCCGTTGCTCGGCAACCTTGGGGCCTTGAGCTGTGGGAGTCGTGTCCTCACCATGAATGATCAAGTCAGATAGTGTGGGCGGCGTGGGTTTGTCGGGAATGACCGCAGCTGATGCCGAGACAGAAGCTTTGATTGGCCACGTCGTCCTTACTCGTCTCACTCCGGCGTCTGCTCTATCAACACGTCGTCAGAAATCGCATCCACTAGCCGATGATGCTATTCTACATTCTCCAAGCAGAAAGCCTCGGTTCAATGCGAGACTGCAGATAGACTTCCCCTGGGCCAACGAATCGATAATGCATCTACACAAGCGTCATAAGCTTAGCCAGGAAGCGCGAGCATGAATACCGGACCCCTGATTGCCCAGGTCCACAATCGCTTTGCCATACCCACCACCATACTCTGCGTCGACTTGGCTACATGGGCCACAATGGCCAGCGTTGATGTCTTTGATGGGGCGCTGTTTGCGTCAGATCCGTTGGCCGCATCATGGCGCGCCATCATTGCATTCCATGCCACCAACCGCCTGTCGAACCCATCAGCATTTCAAAGCAATAGATGGGTGTCCTACTTGGGATCAACGTCGAGGACTTCTCCCTGAGCCACATCCATCCTCACCAACCCGCCGAATCCTCCGATCACAGCCGGACCATTTCCCGACAGTCTATAGCACCATTCGACACCAACGCCGGTGCCAGCACGAGCAATTGTGGTTGCCACACGAGAAGTATGCCCGATGAGCGCGCATGGTTTAATGTGAACGTCGAATGTGCCGTCGAGATGGATAATGGTAAGGTCGGCAAGGCGCGCTGGGGCAACTACGGCAGTTGCTAGTGTGCTTTCATCAGAAAGAGCGGAATTAGTCAGCTAGAGCAAGAGCAGATGAGCGAACGTGGGCACAGAGGCAGATAGGTTACCTCATCGACGAGGACCGTGTCGCGCATGAGCGAGAACCCTGCTATCGCGGATGGCCATGACGCACCCATTGGCACAGCATCTACCGACACCTGGCGCACAGATAACGCTTCCTTTTAGTGTCGAAACGAAACGGTAATGAAAATACCGATGAAGACCGCGAAAGAAGGCTTCCTGGACAGGACAGCCAGCGTTCTCCCCGCGGAATCACAATCGACACAACCGCTCCTACCCGCGTTCACAAGCACGCATTAGTATAGCAAGTATCAAGAGCCGTCTTGCCTGGTCCTGGGTTGACAAGACTTGCGCGAATGTGCTCTACGCGTGCCGCGTTAGGATGGCTGGTCACCGACGCCGGAACTGGCGCCCCCGAGCCACCCGAATTCTGCACAAATTAGCAAACACCAGCAAATCCGCGACTTGCATTGGCAAGGATAGATACGGAGCGGCGAAAGATGCGCGGTGTGGCGAGCATGTCGTCGCAGCAGTCACGTGGCATTCCCATCCACTCGCATTCCACCATGAGCTGGTGCGTCCGTCTGGTTCCTTGACAGGCACAAATACGCGTGTTTAGGAAGGGCGTTGTCAAGGCGGTGGAGCGACTCCCGGCAATGGTCAAGTCTAAAGCCAACCTCTTGCAAAGTGCGTGGCGCTCCTTCCATCCTCGCCTCTTCCTCATCCACATTGCAGAGTCGCATGATCCCGAATTTCACCGGGTAGAGATGGAGTTTGCTCAGATGGAGGCGGATATCACACAACTACTGGCGGACGCACAGCGATACCGTGCTGCCGTTGCGGCCAATGCGCTGCACCAGGTCAGGTTCGCTCAGACGCTGAAGGAAATGTATGTGCCATCGTCAAGCGGCCATGCTGTCGTGGAAGGCAACAGTGCCAGCGATAGCGGAGCTGCAACTGCAGGAGATTTCCAGCGAGAGCTGGACGCGTCTCAGCTCCTGTTGACTCTGAATCAAGCCCTCGGGGAGCGTCTAGCGCCGTATCTTGACAGAGTGGACAACGAAGTGATCGAACCGTTGAAAGAGCTCTGTAATCGGCTGGGATATGTGCGGAAAGCCATCGTGAAGCGCAGCAACAAAGTGTTGGATCATGATCGGCACCAGGACACGCTTCAGCGTTTGCGTGAGAAGCATCAGAAACAGCAAGGCACATCGATATCCGGCGCTGCAGCCGCAGTCTCTTACGACGAACAGCAAAAGCTGGCGAAGCAAGAGCTCGTCGTTGCCACCGCCGCGGAAATGCTGCAAACGCACACAGCGCCTCTGATGCAACAGCTCCCGATGCTCCTTGCGTTACGCGCGCCATTCACCGCCCACCTCGCACGCGTCTTCTCGCATCTCCAGGTAGCGATATTTACGGCCATGTCACAGACGATGCAGGAGTTTGCCAAGCGCGGGCTAGTGAATGTGGATTGCGCGGTGACGGCAGAGTATCAAATAGGGCGAGAGGCACTGGATCGAATTGTGCGGGACATTGGCGGCCCTGAGCAGGGCGGAGCGCCCTCTGGAACCAGTGGTAGCCCTAGTGGTAGATCAAAGGGCACGGCGTCGGGAGCAGTGGCAATGCTTGGCGAGACGCGCTCTGCCGTGCCCGAGACAGCCTCCTCAGCCTCGATTGTGCTCGCCCCACCGCCCTACGCCGTCGTGTCATCCTTCGCCAAGGCTGTGGAGTCACAATCCATGCCAATACCCTCGAACGATCGATTCGTTGTTGCATTGTACGACTTCACAGCGCAGTCCCCGGGGGATCTGTCCTTCAGTGCGGGCGAGAGAATCCGCGTCACCGAGGCGACAGGAGGTCGGGAGGATTGGTGGCGAGGGGAGGTGGCACCCGGCCGCAGTGGGTCGTTCCCAGGTATGATATGGCCTGTACGGCTGCTATAATGACTGTGCTGTAGCAAACTATACGGAGGACACGTGAGGCATAGCAATATTGCCAGTTCATATGTGCAATGCAACCGCGAATAAGCTTACTTTCAGGGCAGATTACGCTTGGTCTCCACGGCCACCCACCAGGCATCGCCTCCCTGCGACCCTGCCCGCTTGCAGCCCCACCATGGCCACCTCCTCCGACCCGCGATGGCATGAGCCACGCATCTCGCAACTCCTACCCACCGTCAAGTGCGGCGACTGCGGCCGCGCCGTCGAGATGTCTCAGCTCGGCGCCCATCGCTGCAACGCAGCGCCCCCCGTCCCCGCCCTGCCCATCTCGCCCATACGGCACGCTTCTCCGCCATCCGAGAAAGCCGTAGTGGCGGATCCTGTCCGGGAACGGGCGGATTCCGTCGATTCCCTAATGTCTTTCGACGGGCCATCGTTCGAGGCCGAGCCGGTGCCGTATCTGACAAACGGGGCTGCGCCCCGAAAAGAATATAGGAATGACCGCGAGACCAAGGATCTGGCGAATCTGAAGCCATCGCTGAATTTCCTGGAAAAGTACAACAAGCTGCTGGTTGGTGACGGCGATACCGCGCCTCCGCCCGTGCCGTCGCTGCCCTCGCCTATCTCCACCGCATTCAAGTCGCCCGCATCCCCAGCGACGTCCGCACGAAGAGATCCGCCATCTCAGTTCTCTCCCAGAATGAGCGAGCGATCAACGGATACCGATCGGCCACGACCAGCGCCACGACCTCCCGCTTCTGCAAAAACAGTTGGTCACACGCGCGCTCGGAGCAGCCTAAAGATAACTCCGCCCGCGGAAATTCGTCGTGCATTGACACCAAACCCATATGCCGGAAGCGATCGGAGTTTTGTGGATCCACGCGATCCGAGCCCCTCGGTGAGCTCGACCTATCCCGCATCTGCTGCACGCTCGCCACATCCACCAATAAATCGGTCGCTTACCCCTACAGCACAGGACATGCAGCGTGACTATCGAGCAAAGGAGCGGTTTGATGCCCCGCAGAGGCCTGCTCCGCCGCCCAGACCGACTACCCCTGCGGGCCCGAGCAAGATGGACTTTGAGTGTCTGCGGACAATGCCACGCCCTCCCTCCGACCATGATCGATCCCGAAGCCCGGTGCCGCAGCAGCAGCAACTAAGATCAAAATCACGTAACAAGGATCGCAGTAATAGTCCTGGTCCGGACCCTCGCAGCTCCGAATACCAGCTGATCAAGCAACAGCCGGCCTGGATCACCCAGGCCCGACCTTCACTCATCCCCTCACGCAAAGATCCGCAGGACTGGATAGAGCCATCGCGAGCAGCTCCCCGTCCCCCTCCCATGCCCCACAATGCTGCAGCACGAGCCAAGGAGATGGGCAATGTACG
The DNA here is from genome assembly GCA_004114245.1 of Zoopage sp. CT-All. NCBI lineage: Eukaryota > Fungi > Zoopagomycota > Zoopagomycetes > Zoopagales > Zoopagaceae > Zoopage > Zoopage sp. CT-All. Next base: position 23,238 of record QZWS01000115.1, read on the forward strand.
TCCATTCACGCCGCCGGTGGTGCCCACGCGAAACTACACCCCACCCATCCACCCAGCTCGCCACATGACGCCACCGGTTTCCTCCCTGTCCTCACGCAAACAGGATATTGACGCGCTGCTATCTGACCTGAAACATGAGCTCACTGTTGCTGAGCAGCACCCAGCAAGGTCGCGCTCTCCGGCCTCGCCAACGCAGCGTATATGCGCTGCTTGCGACGTTAAAATTGTCGCTACCGATATTGCGCTAAATGCCATGGGAAAGTCCTTCCATCGCGCATGCTTTCGGTGTCGCGAGTGCCGTCGCGCGCTGGATCAGACGACTGGGTACAAGCAGGACGAATCCGGCTTGTTGCTCTGCGATCGTGACCACCAAGCGCGCTATACTACGTCTGCATCTGGCAACAGGATCTGCCAGGGCTGCAACAGCGTGATTGTTGGACGCGCCGTCAAAGCTCTCAACACTTACTGGCACGATGCCCACCTGCTTTGTGCCCACTGCAAGAAGCCCCTGTTCCGGGGCCATGTCGAGCATCGAAATCGCGCCTACTGCCAAGAAGACTTTGCGACTCTCTTCCTGCCCAAGTGCAAAGGCTGTCGAAAGCCAATTGAACGTGAAGCGCTAGCCGCGCTTGACGGCAAATGGCACCCTGCCTGCTTTTCCTGCCAAATATGCAGCCAGGTCTTCCCCGACCGCTCATTCTACGTCTTTGAGGGCAAGCCCTACTGTCGCCACCACTACCACAAGCTAAACAACTCTCTGTGTCGTCGATGCAAGCACCCCATCGAAGGCATATGCTGCCAGGTCATCGAGGGTCGGTTCCATAGCGCGTGTTTCACATGCGAGACATGTGTGATGCCGCTGACGGATATCTACTACAACCTTGACGGGCTGTTTTACTGCGAGTCGGATGTGAAACGGGTGCAGCAACGCACGAACAAGCGGGCGGAGAAGCGACAGACCTACTTTGGGCAAATTTAATAGTATCTGGAGTGTGTGTTGAATATCTATAAAGCATCTGTGTATCTGTTATTGTACAAAGGCGTATATATTCACGCATAGAGGCAAATACTGGGAAGCAACACAAAACTGTGGGCTATCGGCGACGTATGCACGAAGCGTAGACTGGGGCGATTAACCAGACGCGTCCATGTCCATAGACGCAGCCCGCCCTGAAATAATATTTGCAATCATTGTTGCTGTGGGTTTTTGACGCGCGGAAGGGGAGGCCGCTGACGAGGCATTGGACGCGAACCGCTGTTGGCGCTGCTGGGACAACTTCTTCTGCATCTTGGCATAGTGCAGCCCGCAGGCATTGCACAGCGTTCGTGCTCCGTCGGGGCCTCTTCGCCATTCCGGTGTGTGCGATATATTGCACGAGTGGCAGCGCCCTGGTGGCGGCGGCGCCGTACGGTTTCGCTTCCGGTACCGCTGCGCATCCATCTCCATGTCGAGACTGTCCGTTTGGTCATTGAGGCTGTTCTCGGACCCGTCTCTGGTCAGCTCAGGTGGATTGACAGAGGCTGATGCGAGTGGAGGTGCGGGTAGAGCCGCTGGAGGATGGGGCGTGACTGGCGTGCTGCTCGATTCGAGTGCGAACTGAGAAAAGGCATCATGGTTCATTGCAGATCGCTTCGAGGCCGACTGAGGCATGAACACCAGTCCAGGGTCGCCTTGCCGCGCGGCGGGAGCCGAGGTGGGGTTGGACGACGTCTGTTGTGGCGGGGTAGTATGCGACGGTATGTGCAGGAAGAAGGCACCGGCGGTGGATGGGTCAAGAATTGGCATGCCATTTGGGCCCATGAGCACCATGTTCATTCGCGACGGCTGCTGTGAACCAGTGTGGCTGTGGTGGGGCGGGGC
>QZWS01000116.1:0-24988 GCA_004114245.1 Zoopage sp. CT-All
ACAATTGCCGTTCCGTATGCTGTTTATTTAGTAGTTTTGGCTAACTGTTTGATAGGGGCGAACTACGCGGTCTGGAACTTGCACATAGACGGTATTCTAACCTTGCATTGGTTAACCACCATTCGCATTGTATTGCGTAGGTTCGGTAAGTTGCCTTGGAAGCGTCTAGTTGAACCTTCGATCAAGATCAATCGCGATGGATTCCTTTGCACCAAGCTCCTGGAGCAGAGGCTGGAGGTGCCTTTACCCATTGCAAAGCTGAACCAGGTCATATTTAAATAGGCCAGAAAAGGCTTAATAATGAAAAGAAAAGCATTCCGAGACGTCTACGCCCCCGAAGGCCGCCTTGTCCGTGCAGGCGAACTTGTCAGACGCGTAAACTATGCCAGCACGCTTGCTATCATCGCTGAAAACGGCGTCGATGCTTTCTACAACGTGATGCACTGACCCGCCCGGTCTTGTTGACTGACCTCTTAATAAGGGCACGTTGGCCAAGCATATCGCCGAAGAGATCAAATCTGTTGGTGGCATTGTTACTCTGCAAGATTTGGTCTCTTACCGGGCCATTCAGCGCCCAGCAATCGACACCTGGTACCATGGTCGTCGAGTCTGGACAGCGCCGGAGCCAACAAATGGTCCAGTACTAGTCCACATTTTGAACATCCTTGAAGGGCTGCAGATGGCCTCGATAGGCCCCACTGGTCAAGACCTGCATTATATTGTCGAGGCTTTGAAATGTATCTCGTATATCTCCGGTTTCTGTATCTAATGGTGGATAGATGGATTTGCTTCTCGTGGTGAATTGGGCGATCCATTATTTGTTGTTTCATAGACATCATGCCAGTACCTGACGTCCATTATCAGGTTTCACACCGCCGGACTATCGCGGAGATTATGTCTAAAGATTTCGCTTCTCGAGTGCGGTCGAATATTACCGAGGTGGGGCCGAATTAATAATATGCTTTGCTTGACATAGGCGACACAGTCAACGCACGATCCAAGCTACTATAACCCTCGCTACGATGTCCAGGATACGCCTGGTACGGCTCATCTAACAGTCATTGACAAGAACGATCAGGCGGTTTCGCTCATGTCCACAATTAACATTCCATTCGGATCGCTGGTCATGGGCGATGGCACTGGTATTATTTACAACGACGAGATGATCGATTTTTCCATTCCTGGAGCGGACAGCGTCTTTGGTGTCCCGCCATCCCCGCACAACTTTATTGGTATGCAGTGGTTTCGCTCAGTACCCATGGGTTCACCTTTGCCTAGCCCCTGGGAAGCGCCCACTCTCATCCTCGGTTCCAGTCATTGTTGAACATAATGGGCGATTTGAGCTTGCCGCTGGGGGATCAGGCGGAACACGCATCATATCAGCCGTCGTGCAAGCTATGATGAATATTTATGCACACAATCAGCCAGTGGATAAGGCAGTTGACGCACCGCGATTGCACCATCAGTTGTTTCCGAACAAGGTGCAGTGCTCACGAATATCTGCAGGCAACCTAACACGCTCTCAGGTCATGCTCGAAAGCGACTTTGATCCTAGCCTTGCCAAAGACCTTGCACGACGTGGCCACAATGTAACACACTCATAGTTTGGTGCAGACGCTGATGTTGAAAAGGTAACTTGGTCAGTACCCGAGGTAAGTCAAGGCACGGTACAGCTGGTGTTTAAGCATCCGAATGGGATAATTCACGGTAAGCCAGAGCATCCAGCTGCCATTGGGTGATCCACAACTATTAGCCGTGGGCGATGGAAGGAAGGATGGTCTCGCTGTCGCTTATTAATGAGACATATATTATGAGAAGATAATATATAATTAAGGCTCTGAGCTCAGACTTCATGTTCGGATGGCGGAACAACTGGCGAAGCGGGCCGATTGGAACTCGGTGACGGCGAATTCAAACTTTGCGGCTTCTTCCTATAATTACACGTCAGAGGGAGCCTAGCTACTAGTTTGCTACCCTTTACGGTCTGTGGCGTCAGCTGAATTCTCATCTGCAAATGGATTCACATAGTTGGAGCTCGAACCACCCTCGGCATCGGGGTTAAAGTCTCTCTCGGGATCCCTGTCATCCGATTATTAGCATTCGCGTTTTGATACAATCCTTACTCAGGTGCCGTATTGCCAAGACTTAGCGATTTAGCTTTGGTAAGCATGTGTTGCTCGAGCATATCATCATAGAGTTTGAACGCACTCAAGAAATCGCCATTCGCAGCAATCAGATTGTCTACACATCGTAACAAGGGCATGGAATTCTGGCCAGCCTTACTTGTCACGTCTTCGGACTGAGGCTCCAATAGAAAGCGCCCGATATCGGCGTGCAGCTTCTTGCATTTTTGGTAAAATTCGCGAACGAGATCATTTTGCGAAACATCCTCAGTCGCCTCGGCAAAGGAGAGTGACTCTACAAACATGGAGCATGTGTTCCGCATCACCTCGACGGCTTGGTCGACGGGTGGGAGATCAGAAAGGGTATTGGAATTGTGCGACTGCGAACGTGGCAGCAGCGACGGCCCAGAATTGGTGGAATTTGCCACTACTGGTGCAGTCGGCGTGACCTACAGGGCAGTTAATTCTCTAAACAGCCGCGTGGTTATGTATACCCCGTTTAAAGGGGTCAAGGGTAGACATGGCGAGGCTGTCCTTCCTTCCTGCGGCAAGTCAGTCTGGCTGATGCGCGTGAACAATTGCGGTATGGCGACCAAACTTGGCTCGTCAGCAAGCGCTTGCGACCAGCTCTGTAGCATTTCGAACATGTACATTCGCACGCCAGGGTCCGTTGTAGAGGCCAAGTACACTTTCTCATAATCCTTGAGGAACTCTCGCGAGGATAGCTGGACTAGGACATGTTGGATGAGTGCCGAGAAATGCAGCTAGATACCCCGAAATTTCGCACCACAGTTGTCAAATAAGGCTTGGGTCAGCTAATCAGATGAATGAGGAATGTGCTGGATGCTTCCAAGAGTACAAGGAGAGTGCGCTGGAGGACGGCGACGTTTGTAGAGCGCAACCGACGCCGCACCACCCGGATTGCTTCCTTCGCGCCAGACTCACGCGAATTCACCACGTCGCACATCGTGCTGATGACCTGGTTGAACTCTAACGTCAACGCTTGCCAACGAGGCACAAAGGCTTGCCTGCCAGTTGGGCTCCAAAATGCTGCTTGCCTCGGTTGTGGCATTCTCTGCAGACGCGGTCACAGGCGTGAGCATGTGCACATGGCGATACCAATGATAACGTCGACGGGAGTCGTCGGCCGGAAGATGGCGTCGAGTTGCTTCAGCATGTGAGGAGTTGCACGCCAAGCCGGTCACAGTTTCTCAGGAATTGCCCTGCCCATCGCCGCTGCAGCCTGTCAAGCATGTCGCATAAGGTCGAATATCACGAAGGATTCGGCAATCATTTCGTGTCCGAGGCGCTGCCGGGAGCGCTTCCTACTGGTGTGTAGTCTGCTGCGACGCTGCATCGTTCTCATCAATTCCCAGGACAGAATACTCCGCAAAAGTGTCCCTACGGCTTGATCGCAGAGCAGTTTTCCGGAACCGCGTTTACTGTACCACGGGCGCTCAATAAGCGAACGTATGCTCCTGGTTATCCTCCATTGAGTATTCATTACGCTTAGCTGGTTTTATCGGGTTCAGCCTTCCGCGTCGCACGCTCCGTTTGAAAAGCTTCCCGTGTCTCAGCAGCACCTTGTTGCCGATTTTAAGGACCCGAATTTGGCAGAGTCGACACCAAACCGCCAGCGCTGGGCCCCGTTTCCTATGCCAAAGGACGGGGACAAGGTTACATTTGTTCATGGGCTCCGTACAGTGTGTGGCGCCGGCGATCCTTCGACTAAAGAGGGCGTCGCCATCCACATCTATGCATGCAACGCCGATATGGTCGACGAGTCGTTCTACTCGGCCGATGGCCATTTTTTGATCGTGCCACAACACGGCGGACTTGTCGTCCAAACCGAGTTTGGTGTCATGCAGGTCGACCCGAACAGCATTTGCGTCATTCCACGCGGCGCCCATTTTGCCGTCCGGCTCTTGTCGGAATCTGCGCGAGGCTATGTTGCCGAAGTCTACGGAAGCCCGTTTGAGCTGCCAGACCTGGGTCCCATTGGTGCGAATGGACTGGCCAACCCGCGCGACTTCCAAATTCCCCACGCGCATTACGACGTCCGTGCTAAAGCCGATTGGACGGTGGTGTGCAAGCACGAAGGATCGCTGTTTACTGCACGCCAGAACCATCCAGCGTTCAACGTCGTGGCCTGGCACGGAAACTACACCCCATGCTGCTACAATTTGGCGCGCTTCTGCACCATCAATAGTGTCAGCTTTGACCACATAGATCCGTCCATCTTCACCGTGCTTACCTCGCCCTCCGCACACCCGGGTACCGCTCTGCTCGATTTCGTCATCTTCCCACCAAGGTTTGCTGTCCAGCAAAACACGTTCCGCCCGCCCTATTTCCACCGCAACTGCATGTCCGAGTTTATGGGCCTCATTTTGGGGAAGTACGAAGCAAAGGCGGACGGGTTCAGGCCGGGCGGGGCAACCCTGCACGGAATGATGGCTGCCCATGGGCCGGATGCAACAACGGTGGTCAAGGCCACGCAGGATGAGCTCCATGCAACGCGTGTTGCGGACGGGACCCAGGCATTTATGTTTGAAACCAGCCTTACACTGCGAGTCACCAAGTGGGCCTTGGGATTGGCAGATGCTGATTACCACAAAGTGTGGGAGAATGTGCCGTGCATGTTTGACGCGAGCAAGAAGGATGTGTAGCGTAGGACACTAACTGTGTGCAGCAAAGTTCTCTTGCATACGTGAAACTACTCGCTGTGGACTCTTGCCGCTCTACTTCCTTCAGCGCGAATATACTTGCTGCGTTGCTTCATCATGTGCGTGAACATCACGTAGAACCCTGTTCCAAGTCATATGCGTCTCAAAATGATGGACATCCTACCGGGCAGATACACGGCCAGGATGCCATATATAGCATACGGCAGCATTGGCCCAAAGGCCTTGGCAGCATGCGGTATGGCCTTGTAGATGAGTAGCATCTCGCTCCCAGCGCCCATTGGATACAGCACAAGAAAGAGATTGTACCTCGACCGCGATTCAGCGTTAAGCATTCAAAGCCGACGAGCCTACCTGAGGAAGAGCAGCCACTTGGGCTGCGAATTAAACAGCAGATTCCACGCATACAGGCTGTAGCGGACGATTTCGGTAATGGACCAAGCGATGCAAAGGCTTGCAACTGCAGGACTCGCCTGGATATCCTGGACGCCGGGGAACGCGACAAGCACGCACCAAACGATGAGCAGGCGCGACGCGACTTGCATCATGGTTGTCGCCACAGCCGACCGAACCCAGCCAATCCCCGCATGGACAACCTGCGGTATTGAAATAAATAAAGGGGGCTGATAAAGGGTGGCGGCTCTCACCTCGAGCAGCGCAAGAGACTGGATAATCGCGAGGCTAAACGCAAACTGCTCCATGAAGGCACCCGTCGCGACGCTGCCGGTGAATATAGCCTGCACAGTTCGCGCAAATACTCCGGACCATGCCACGAACGATGCGGCGTTGAAGCTGATAAGATAGGCGCGTTTCATTGCCATTACAGGTGGTGGCACAATTGTGAGCGGAGCCGATGGTTCCACTGCAGGCTCCCCGTCCGCGACTTTACTTGCAGCATGTGGGATGTCTGGCGACAAGCGTGCTGCAAGGGAGTGTTTCCAACCACGATGACTATGCATTTAGTTCTAGATACATCCGGAGAATTGGCCATTGGTAATGATATGCCAAGCATGCATTGTCTCAAACGTCGTTCCATGCAGCCGTTATCCCTGGTGGCGCTCCATAGCTGCAGCTCAAGTCCCTTATGTCAATGCCACAAACAAGCGGGTTGCGCTCATCACTTGCCTGCATACCATGCCTTTGGACAGGCTTCACTTTTGCGCAGCACACAACCCGGTCATTCTGCACAGCATATTCCTTGTAAGCGGCAATTACTGATAGTCTAGACTCAGATACACATATATCCGCCACTTCAGGGTGCATGACCATCTTTAAATAATGGTCCCGGGACAGGTTAACGCACCACAACATGGGCGGGCCGTTGACCCCAGCAGCTTCTGTAGCCAGGACAGGCAGCGCGAGGATGAGCAGAGCAATAGCAGGAGATTTCATAGCAAGAATGGAGTTTGGTTTCTGTGGTGCTGGAGGTGTTTCAAGTAGATGCTGGTTGATGAGGGAGGCAAAAGGTCAAGCAGTCAGCCGATGGAGTGGACAATCCTTGTGGCCCTCGTCTGTGGCAGCAAGTGAGCTGTCTGGTGATAAGCAGGACAAGAGTATTGCAAGGGAGTATAAGGGAATGTTTTCAGACATGGTGGCTATGCATTGGCAGCGACATGAAATATATAAGTGCTGATAGCCAAGCATGCATTGTCTCAAATATCGTTCTATACATCCGTTGTCCTTGGTGGCGCTCCATAGCTGCAGTTCAAATCTCTTATGTCAATGCCACAAACAAATGGTCGGCGCTTCTCAGTTAACAGCAAAAGACCCGCAGGCATTGCCTTTGTGCAGCACACAATCTGGTCGCCCTTTACAGCCTTTGCCTTTTTAGCGGCGATGACCGATTCTTCATACTCGTATACACACACGGGGTTGGTTTCAGGGTGCATGACTGTCGTGATAAAATCTTTCCGGGTCAGGTTGGCGCACCACGACATGGGCGGGATGTGGAGCCTGGCAGCTTCCGTAGCCAAGACAATTAGCGCGAAGACAAGTAGAGCAATGACAAGAGATTTCATAGTAAGTGACAATGTTGGTTTATGTGGTGCTGGATATTCGTCAAGCAGATGTGCGGTTGATAGGGAGCAAGCAGTTCAGTCAGCATCCGAGTCACATCAATCACAGACATTGCTCTTATCAATCGTCTAAATATCATAGTACATGGCTCGCACTACTACTCCTCTGCCTTATACTTGGGGGCAATAGTGTACATTCCTATGGAGGCGTCATTGGCAGCAGCGCACGGGCAGCTTACCACCACAACTATCGCCGATTATCATCCCTGGACCCATCCGCAAACTTGGCAGCGCTTTGGCCGCCATCGCTCGCACGTTCCTCCTGCGCGACCGTCAGCTCGGGACCACGGTCAAGACCAAGGCCATATCCCAGCCTCTGCATCTCCTCGATCACCCGTGTCTGCCGCGTCAGCCCCGCCCTCAACTCTGCCACATCGCTCCGCAGCCCCGCCAAGCTCTCGTCCAAGAACTCCTTCCGATTGGCCGTCTTTTGCCGCGTCCTGGCATTCTCAAGCACGATCAGCGCGCCGGCGACAGAGAACAGGAACGCCTCGCCGAGAAAATCCGCCGCATTCTCCACCGCCCGTGTGTCGTTTAACGGCCGGATGGTCTCGGGCGGGTAGTTGAGGAAACGGAGCTTGAGCGTGAGCTCGGCGCGGTGGATGGCTTGCGCGAGCGAGATGATGCCGCGGCGCAGCGCAGGGTGCGTCTTGGCCTGGCGCTTTATGGAGTTTGCGATGGGCTTGGAGAGGGTGCGGATGAAGAGGATGCCGAGTTTAAGCGCGCTCATCGGCACGCGGCGAGATGGCGATTCGCGCGAGCAGCTGACACGATGGGCATATCTCCAAATTATTCTCGCTGCATTATGATCACCGTCGCTCGTAAATGCCGCCAACAGTCGTCAGCCATCTCCCATTCTGGCAGCGCGATATTCATGACATCAGGCGCTACCGGCACTCGTCTCCGTGGTACTGCCCCAGCCCGGACGCGGAGCTATGATATCCGATGTGATTGAATCGACTCTCTCGCCTTCCGGCGTCGTAAGACCGATGGCCCCGTCGTACTGGTTGGCGTCCGTAGCAGGGACAGGAGTCGAATTCGACAAAGGACCAACAGCGCTTTCGGTGGTAGCATTCTCGGCATATCCCAAGGCAGAGACTGTGGAGCCAGAGCCGGCGTCGGACGCCACTGAGGCGCTCGCAGCAGGATTGGTGCTGGAGCCTGATACAGGGCTGACGGTGGTACCAAGGACGATCGACGACGACGTCGCATTAGAGGAGGGATTGACGATCCCGCTCGTGTCATTCGAGGAGGGGGCAGGCAAGGGCGGTGGAGTCGCGCCTGGGCTTGTCAAACCCCCAGCTGCAGTCGCGGTCGCTAGCACCGTGGAGTTTGAAAAATACACACATGACAGTGTTCCATTGCTGTCAACGCACCCGCCCGGACAGGCCGTGATCGCACTAGGGTACTTTCCTGCACCGGCGCAGGTGATGATCGCGCCGAGCAGTATATGGCAGCGCTGCGTCCCCGCCGGTTGGTTTTGGCAAACGAAGCCGCCAATCGGGCCGATCAAGCGACTGCCAGTGCCGGACGAGGTAGAGTTGGTGCTGGACAAAGTATCGTTGGTATTGGACGAGGTAGCGTTGGTATTGGACAAGGTATCGTTGGTATTGGACGAAGTAGCGTTGATACTGGACAAGGTATCGTTGGTACTGGACGAGGTATCGTTGGTGCTATTGACAAGCATGTCGGGGCTAGGATGGGCGACGACATACGAGGGTGACGACGGGAGCCCGACGAGCGCCACCGCGATGGCAAGGACAGTGAATAGGCGAAAGCGTGATGAATACATGCAAGAAGCGCGATAACGTCAAGGTAAGGAGCAATGGGGCAAATACAAGGGAGACAGGAAGATCCGGATCGAGTTGAGGGGTGGAACGGCCGGTGCAACAAGGTCAGCCGAATGTTGCACATTTGCCACCCCGCGAGATGCTGACAAATCAGTAATTCGTCGACTACTGATACGCACCGTTCAACGGCCGGCCAGACTTGCTAATCAGGCGGGTGACGGTGCGCTCAAGGTTGGCCAGTCCAGTGCTAGCTCCCCAGTAATGATGCCCACATTCTCAAAGAAATCTCGCTTTATTACGATCAACGATGCACGTAATAGATCATCGAGCACTTCTCATTACTACTCCAGCTTCGGCTATTGCGTGATTACTTGGTATACGAGTCAGGTGTACTGGCGCTGGCGTCTCCAGTGGCATCATACGAATCTGTGGAAGCAGACGTAGAAGCAGCAGCAGTTGCCAGACACGACGGTGTAGCATTGTTTTCCCCGGGAGAACACCCGTTAGGGCACGGCGAAAACGCACTTGGGTACTTGCCAGCACCGCCACAGGTGACGATGACGCCGAGCTGTTTGTGACAGCGCAGGGTGCCCTCGGGCTGGTTCTGGCAGATGCCGCCACCCATTCGGCCTGACTTGGCCGCTCCAGTAGTGCTTCCGTGATCATGGTCACGGCCCTGACCGTGGCCACCGCCTGGGCGGGCGGAAACGAGGGCAGAAGGCGCCGACGTCCCGAGGAAGACCGCCACGACGGCGACGATAGAGAGAGAGCAGAAGTTGGATAGATACATGCGTAAAGCGAGATAGAATTGAGGTCGGTAGACAAAAAGATGGCGGTAGGTACAAGCGGCGGTCGGGTGGGCAAGCGATTTGTTTGTTGGGAAGAGCCCCAAGACTACCCGTTCGGCCCGCTCCACCGCAATTTATGGATTTCCAGAACCGAGCTGGTTCCAAACCTGGATCAGGCGGACCGGCCGGCGCCGCCGAGGCGCATGCGGACCGCCGCGAACGCCTCCGGAAGCTCGCGCTCGAAACCATAGACCTGTCCAAGGACCCGTACTTTATGCGGAACCATCTGGGGTCGTATGAGTGCAAGCTGTGTCTGACGCTGCACGGCAACGAGGGCAGCTACTTGGCGCACACCCAGGGCAAGAAGCACCAGGCAAATTTGGGAAGGCGAGCGGCACGGGAGGCCGTTGATGGCGGCGTCGCGGGGATGATTGGCGGTGTTGCGGTGCCCGGCATCGGCAGCAAAATCCAGCCTCCTCTGGCAGCCATTATCAAGAAAAATTTTGTCAAGATTGGCAGGCCGGGATACAAGATCACGAAAATCAAGGATCCGTATACGCACCAGCCAGGCCTTTTGTTCCAGATTCAGTACCCGGATATCACCTACTCCGTGACGCCCTATCATCGATTCATGTCGGCGTTTGAACAGCGCGTCGAGACGCCGCCGCCAAAGGGGTACCAGTTTGTCGTGTTTGCTGCAGAGCCGTACGAGACGGTCGCGTTTAGAATCCAAACGAGGGAAGTGGATCGAGCGGGCGACGGGTTCTTTACCCACTGGGACTCGGATGCCAAGCAGTACACGCTGCAGTTCTTGTTCAAGACAGCAGCGGATGGCAATGTATCCATGGATCAATCGTGATCTCATAGCATTTTGCATGTATTCCATGTCAGCTATTCACCCGCTGGACCCTAGTCGCTGGACCCTAGTCGCTGGACCCTAGTCGCTGGACTGGGGAGTCCAGAACCTGGCGCGAAAGTCATCGCCGCACGTTACAACGACGTCATCGACGGGCGATGCCGTGACACAGCGAACCACGTCCTCGTGCCCTCTCCACTTGGTCACCATTGTTCCCGTCAATGCGTCCCATACCACGATGGAAAACGAAGCCTCGTCCGCACAGAGCACGAAGGCCTCGTCACGCGTCCAAGCCGCGTTTACGGGATTCCTGCTGTGTGTCGCGCCTTCGTATGATCTTACCGCGCCACGAGCAAGATGGCGCAGATCAAACACCTTTGCACGACTGTCCCGCCCGCTCGTGAGAATGTAGAATGGCGATACGGGCGCCTGCTGGACCGAAGATACCGCATGCCCGCCGTGTGCACTGGCCACAGTCTGCACAAGGCGGCCTGACACGGTATCGTAGATGCGCACGAAGCCGTCATCATACGCAGTATAGTACACTCGCGCGTTGTTCGCCCATCTCGCTTGACTCACGCCTCCGCTTGTTGGCTCGGTGGTCGTGCTGCTCGTGTAGACGCTCATGCTCATCAAGTTCACCACTCGAGGTGCACCGCAACCGCCGTCGCCGCCCACAAGCATGCATTCACCGCCAGGATGCACGTCCACCGTCCTTACCGACCCAGAGTCCGCCCATATCACTGCAGGACGCTTGTGCATTGTCCGTGTGAGGTCATATAGATGCACTTTTGCATCTGCCCCGGCCGAAGCAACGATGCGGAGAGAAGGGTGAAAGGAAAGGTCATGCACGGGCTCAGTGTGTCCATACAAGGATCGAATGACGGGCTTGACGCTCGGGTCCATCATGGCGCCGTCTCCCGTATCGGTGGTCGACTTTGTGGAGGGGAAAGACCGCACCCGAGCCACATCGAGGATCTTGATGGAGGTGTCCGCTGATCCGGTTGCCACATAGCGTCCTACGCGGATTATCAAGCGCCAGCAGAATGTTGCCAGGGGCTATACCATCGAAAGAAAAACGAGAAGTACCACAGGGTCCTTTGTGTGTGGCCTTGTATGCTGTTATCATCGCTGGAGGGGACTTGGGCGCTAAGCACGATGAAGTCGGTGCACGGCAGCAGATGGGAATGCGCACTTGACCCCTGCACGTCCATGTTGATTCCGACAAGCTTCTCCGATGCAAGAGTCTGAACAAATGATTCGGCGAGACTGCGATCCTCGCTGCCATTGGTGGCGTCGGCGCGAATGCCGATTGACGACGCCGGTATGCCGTCGCCATCATCGCTCTCGTTGTCCGATTCAATCACATTCACGGCTGTTGCCGTGCTCAATGCATCTCCCTCTGATTTAGATATATTCTGAGAGCCCGCGACAGCCTTCTCCTTTGCACCCCTGCCGAGAACGAGGTCCTGCAGGTCGTCGGATGGGAGGACAGACACGTCAGCGCCGGTGCGCTGCCGGACGACCATGGCCAGATCACCGTGTCCATAGGATACCAGCTGCCTATGCGGATATTACTCTGGCGATACTCTGCGAGGGATGGTACGCGACGATGAGGCGGATGGTTTCGCCTTTTGGGTCCATGAGATGGCGGATGTCAGCCATGTCACTGCCCCTGACACCAGACGACCTTGCCACACATGTTGCCAAGCACCGAGCATAGCAATAGCGCTGTGCTTTGTGATTGCTATGCTGCTGTCTACAGTGTATTTAATAGCCGGCTGCTATGCCATAGTCAATGCATTTGCATATACAGATGCACACTCCGCCCTGCACTCCGCCTGCCTCGGCGCAGTGCAGGCAGCGAGTTCATCGCCAGATTCTGCCTGCTGGGAACCGAGCCATCTGATCGGCAATATAGGCAGCCGACAAGAGGCACAAGCCCAATTCATGCAAATCCTTTTGTTCCCGCGGAAAACTCCGATTGTTCCCTTCGCGCCGCTTTCCCTCCTCGCGAGCATTGCCCCATCACTGCCACCGCCACCGCCACCGCCACACGAGATCGTGACCAGCTCCGCACAGCTATGTACCTAGCCCTCTGCTCCATGCTCAAGCGCCTATGCTGCTTTGGCGCCTCCTCCTGCCGCCACCGAACACGGCGCACCCATCCAATGCCGCCCTTGCACGGCCCAGCGGACGACATGGAAAGCGACTTTTACCACCCCAGCCTCGACATATCCCAGTCGCAGCTTAGACGTCGCATGAAATGCTGCGTGCGGTGCAAAAAGAAAGTGCAGCAGCGTCCTGGTCTCATCACCGTGTTCGTGGCCTGCGGTATGTCCATGCCTCCCTGAGATCCAATTGCTTATCATGCAAACACAGGCCACGCTTTTTGCCATCGCTGTGCATGGCATGTGGAAAAGTTCTGGCACTCGAGGTGTGCCTGTTCCTCGGAGGCCCGGCATCTGCCTGTTCGGCCTGCCATAGCATGAGGGACAGTTTCCGAGATTTTCAGATGCCTCCGCGGAGTGTGTACATCATTCAGTTTAAAAGTCCCGTTGCCCGAAACGCTTTGGTCGGGCCGATATCTATGTGTAGTAGGAGCTGCCCGTGCACTGTTACAGCAGGCAGGGCCAGCGATATGTATGCTTCCCACCAGACTTGGCCCGCATGGCATGCCTCACAATCTCAACGCCTCCTTGCAATGACATGCAACACATATGGCCGCATAGACTGTCAATCGCGCAGTCGATTAAAAAAATACATGCGCCTGCTCACCTGGAATGTCAATGGCGTCGCGTCCCTTCGATTCTATCATCCATGGACCCTTACGCCTTCTTCACGAGAAATTCTCGAAATCCTGGACGCAGACATTGTCTGCTTTCAGGAGGTCAAATCGGGTCGCGCTCGGCTGATCGAAGCCGGCTGGGCGCAGATCGATGGCGGCGGCTGGCGTACATACTACAGCATTGGGCGGCGGAAGCCCGCCTATGCCGGCGTTTGCTTTCTGGTGCGAGATCGTGTGGAGGTCGTTGCGGTCCACGAGGGCTTATCGGGATGCTTGGAGGCGCTGTGCGCGGACGACTTGGCCGCCAGCAGCGACGATCAATCCCGAGAACTGTTCAGTCAGGTTACAGCAAGCATTGCACGCATTGCCGAGCTCGATGCAGAAGGTCGATGTGTTGTGTTGCATCTGGCGGCCGTCACGATAATCGGCGTGTACTGCCCGCATGCGGCGGATGATGCACGCTTGGGCGACCTTGTACTCTACCTCCGCGGCATCCAGCTCCTCGCATATCTCATGCGATCGTGCTTCGGCCGCGAGGTTATCGTGATGGGAGATTTAAACGTTGCACATACTCCTCTGGACCACTGCGACCCAAGTAAATCGATTAAAGACTATGGACTGGCCGAGTTTGGCGACCTTCCGACGAGGAAGTGGATGACCAAAGTGACCGAGGACGCCGGAGCTGGCGCGCTTGTGGATGTATACAGAAGACTGCACCCGGGAAAGGCCGAGATGTACACGTGCTGGAATACTCTCATTGATGCCCGAACAGCCAATTTTGGCGCCCGGATCGATTACATTTTGGCAACGCATGGGCTTGTCGATGGGATCAAGGAGTGTGAGGTGCTGCAAGACATCAAGGGGAGCGACCACTGCCCCGTTGCCTGTATAATCGATGCGAGTCTACTGCCAGTCATGACTAGTTCCCTTGAGCGATGGGACGCCTTTATCACCAGCGGACCTAGTCTCGACACGCCGGATTCGTGGAATGAGTGTAGTAGGCGACAGACCTCGCTTAAGGCTTTCCTGGGAGCTGGAGGTACACAAAAATCGGCGACCTGTGGTGCCACACAGGCGGACCCATCTCGAGAAATAAACGATTTGACATCGTCGACAAACGAGAGTGGTCCGCTGTCGTTTGAGTGCAAGCCAGAGTTGGAGAAGCGAGGCTCAGACGCCGAGAAGAAACGAAAAGCTCCGCCAACTACATCCACAAAAGGCAAAAGCGGATCAGCCCATGCTGGAAAGCAAGCAACACTGTCGTCGTTTTTCAAGTCCAAACCTCTGGAGGAGCGCCACTCAAGTGAGACTGATAATAGTACAGGTCAGGTTAGTGAGCTGATCCTTGGCGAGCTCTCACCACAGGATCGAGACGCCGTGTTGGAGGCGCTGGCTGAGGATGCGTCGCTGCCTCCTTACAAATTCACAAAGCTTGACAACGATGCGACACAGAAAGCAGCAGAAAGTTGGCGCAGCGTATTTCGACAGCCAGACATTCCACAATGCCACGTACACCACGAGCCAGGGCGTCCATTTACGGTTAATAAGCGCGGTATGAACCAAGGGCGCAAATTTTATTTATGTTCGCGGCCCGTCGGACCCAAAGCAGAAGATGGCGGGTATGGCGAGCATCGCTGTGACTTCTTTGCATGGGCTAGGAATAAATAATAAAGGGCTGATTACATGATCAGCGATCAGGGTCAGGCGGTGATGCACTGATGTAA
This sequence comes from Zoopage sp. CT-All, assembly GCA_004114245.1. Taxonomy (NCBI): domain Eukaryota; kingdom Fungi; phylum Zoopagomycota; class Zoopagomycetes; order Zoopagales; family Zoopagaceae; genus Zoopage; species Zoopage sp. CT-All. The sequence goes on from QZWS01000116.1 coordinate 14,826, forward strand.
TCTCCGATGGTTTAAATTCTAATCCACACGCCACTGCAATTTACTGACCCCTTACCCCTCCCATCACCCCGCAAGTATAGTTCATTGCTTATGAGTACCTTCAGCCCTTCTCTGTCCGTTTTTCCCTCCAAGCCGCGACAGCGCACGCGCTCAGTCGCCTTTCAAATGGCCAGTAAGTCAATCATTACATCTTCCTTGCATATCCTGCCTTGCAGTATCATTGGCAGCCAAATCCCGCAATGTTGTTCCCGTTGCTACTCCAAATACACCCCTACCTTCAACTCCCCGGCCTAGTATGACTCCCAGCAACATTGTAGCTACTGTAGTCACGCCGCCGCCAACACCAGACGCACCGCCTATCACGATCTACGCCACACCGCTGCCTCCACCGCTGGAGGAGTACGCACACCATATTCTCCGCGCAACCAGGCCCAACCTCTCCGTGTACCTCACCGCGCTCGTCTTGCTCACTCGTCTGGCGCAGCGAATGCCGCCGACAGCACGCGGGGGAGCCTGCACCCCACACCGCGTTTTGCTGACCTCGCTGATCATCGCCGACAAACTCACACACGACGCGCCCATTGGGTGCCCTGGGTGGGCGCTGGCAGTGCCACGGGTGATGTGCTATAGCGGCGATGCGCGGCAGGTGGTAGAAATGGAGCGGCAGATGCTGGGAATGCTGGACTGGGACGTTGTGGTGCGTGAGGACGATATTGAGGAGATGCTGGGCGAGGTAGGAAAGGGCAATGGCGACGGAGGAGTTCAGATAGACCAGCCTGAGCGGCTGAGCGAGTAGACGTTGTCCGGTAACATGTGTCGTCGACTATAAATGTACTGATGCTCGTAATCTCGGATCCACGCAGCGACGCGATTATCGCCCTCGGCAGTGATGATGTCCCATGCCAAGATCGACACGGCGGATATTCTGTTTGCATATACAACATCAGTAAATAACCTGTCGCCAATGACGGCGATTTGCTGGGCTGTGGTGCTTGGGAAATGGGCTAGGAGGTATTCTGCACCAGCAGGTTTCTTGGCACGGTAAGTCAGATGCTGCCGGTGAAACAGGTAGAATAGAGGCGCACCTTGGTGCCGTGACTAAGAACGGGGAACTCCAATCCCTTTTCCAGCTCCTTGGCGCGGGAATGGTCTGGATCATCACTACTCCCGGCCGAATTGGACACCACGCAGATTCGGCCATCAAACACGCGACGAAACTCATCGAGTCGTCCCTATCATTCCATCCACCGTTGCTACGACAATGCGAGGTAACGTGTGAACGCACTTTGAAAGGTGGATGCACGATTGAGCTGTAGGGCGCAGTGATACAATTGTCCTTGTCAAACGCGACGGCGCGAACGCCACAGCGGCCCAGCCTGTTTACATCGACGTCGCCCACATCTAGGCCTCAATCATTCACCCCCATAGCGGTCATGCTGCACCTTTGACTATAAACTGCGGGATGAGCAGCGCCGGCTTGCTCAGGATATCTCCGATGCAGCGCAGGGCCGGGATGTTCAGAATCTGCATTTTGGCCAAAGCAGGCTCCCAGCCCATCGCCATGCAACGCCGAGTGGGCATCGCCGGCCTCCAGCGCCAGCTCCACCAAAAAGTACCAAGGCTTGCGTCACGAGTGCAGCATTACACAAACACCCTAGGAGCAATTCCGGGAGACAGGAGAGGCGCTGAACGCGGCACAGATCGAGCACCTCACGCACCAGCTCTCCCTCTTTCGCCACCACCTGGAGCGCTTCATCCGCCACCACGCAGAAGACATCCGCCGCGACCCAATCCTGCGCGACCGGTTCCATGAGATGTGCCGTATTGTTGGCGTCGACCCGCTCGCGGGCGGCACACGACCTGGAAGCGGTGGCGGATGGCTGGCCGCCGTACTGGGTGGCAGCTACCAGAGATTTTACAACGAGCTCGCAGTGCAAGTCCTCGAAGCGTGCCGGGACGAGTCGGGCGGTGGCGGGTGGATGCTGCTGGGGGAAGTGACGCGCCGCGTGCGTCGCCAACGTGGCTCCAATGGTGCCGATATCACTCCCGATGATATCGTGCTCGCGATCAAGGCGCTCGCGCCTCTCGGATCCGGGTACGACGTTGTTGTACAGCAGCCGGCACTGGGTCGGGGTGCGCCGCAGGAGAAAGAAGCGTGGGTTGTGCGCATAAAGCCCGAAGCCAGCCTTAGACCGGACACACTGCCTGTCATTGACCTGGCCAGGGTGAGTGGCGTCCCGAGTCTGTCTATGATGTATTGAGGAGCTGATGTAGGACAAGGGATGGGTTACGGTGGAAGAGGTGGCCACACGACTGGCATGGAGCACAGCCCGGGCGCAATCCTGTCTCGTAAGTCGCCGCAATGCGTTGCCACGCTGATGGTGATTAGGCCCAGATGGAGGCGTCGCAGTCGTGCTGGATTGACACGCAGGCCACCCCCACCGCGTACTGGGTCCTGGCGTTGTGCGCCAAGTACTTTTAAGCAGCTGATATTGCACATTGCACACGGGCACGGCTCTGCCCATCTACCACCCGCGTTGACCGCACATCACTCTCGCCACCAGACGCTCTCTACACCACGCAAAGATGCGTTCCTCCGTCGCCCTTCTCCTCTCCGCGGCAGTCGTCGCTGCAGCGCTCGCGCTCTCCACCGCCCCATCCGCCGCCGCCCCCATCCCGTTGCCTTCGCCCCGGCCTCGCGCCATCACGTTGGAAGCAAAGAAACTGGCAAGCAAGCCTCACGCTGACGCAGAAGTTAAGGCGCTTTATCAGCAATTTGTGAATTCCGATGACAGCCTCCAGAAGCAGCGCCTTTATAGGAAGATCGTGGAGAAGAGTAAGCCAAAGACGAGTCAATGGCAAGCCAGTGGCGAATATGACCAGACGCCGCCTATTGTCTCGAGACCCACCATTGGCATGCGTGGTCGGGGGCTGGCCGGCGACAGGCAGAGCCAAATTGTGCCCAGTGCTGTGGAGCACACGGCGGAGGAGGTGGAGGAGGTGAGTGACCAGGACTAGCAAATGGGTGGAATGAGCATGTAAGGCGCACATATGCATGTCTAGGAGGTATGAGCATGTGTTGCATCTAGTGACCTGAGCCGGTGGGAGTGTGGCGCACCAGTCATGGGGTGATGGTCAATTGGGCTGTACCTGCCGCATTCTCACACGCTCACGCGGCATCCAACGCAAATCACCGCAGACAGCCTTCTACTTCTTGAATTACTCGCACCAATCACATATCACACGTGGGCAATGGCTGCTCCGTCGGCCCCGTTCGTGTTCCCACCCACGCACAGCTTTCCGCCCTTCTTCACGTTTGCGTCCATGTTGTCGATGGCCGCACACTGACCATGCGTGCGAACACGCGCAATAGGAAGCAGCGGAATCAGACGACGTGGGCGAAGCAGTGCCGACTTTGGGGCGACATCATCCTTGCCTATGCTGAGCACACGCACGCCTGGCACCTCTCGTCGTCGTCGCCTATATTTCGCAACGACACTATCCAGCGTACGACTCTGCTAGTGTTTTGGAGCGGATTGATGGATTGATTTGGGTAGGAATATTGAGCGAGGAAGCGGCCGTAGAGGTCCTCGACGCCCTCGTTCAACGAGGTGCGGTCCCCACCAACATGCCTTGTCTCACATTGCAACGGTGCACAGGTCGTGCAGAATGGCTGGATGACCCGCGAAAATCCTTGACTCCATCCTCCGCTCGATGCCTTGTCTACTTCAAGACGCTTGACGAATGGGCCAATCTCGTCTATTCCTGGGCAAGGCGTGACCCCTCCCTCCTGCGCGGTGACAATGGGCTGCTAGATATCGGAGACAGGGCAGAACGGAAGCGTATTGACGGTGTTTGACTTGACCGAGTCGGACCTCGTCCATGATCAGCGTATGCCGTCATTGCTTGAAGCGCCTGACTCCACTATTGGCAGCATTTCGCGGAATGGATGCAAATGTCCTGCAGCGAGTCCTTCGCACGCTTGAGCGCATGTCCAAGGCTCGTATTATGCTCTCGCCTGGGTCATCCTCGCTGGATGATTTCGGTGTCAAGTTCTTCTGAGTGCGCATTTCAATGTATCCCGGCTTGCACCGCCTGTATTTTTACTTGCTGCGAGAAATACCATTCATTCACAGCTTTTCCGTCATCTCGGGCACAATTTTGAACAAATCTCCGACCAAACCGTAATCCGCGATCTGGAATATCGGCGCATCGGCATCCTTGTTCACGGCGACAATCACCCTGCTGTCTTTCATCCCGGCGAGATGTTGGATGGCGCCCGAGATGCCGACGGCGATGTACAACTCGGGGGCAACATTCTTCCCGGTCTGCCCAATTTGAAGGGCATTGTCGACGTACCCGGCGTCCACTGCGGCCCGGGACGCGCCCACCGCGGCATTCAATTTATCCGCAAGTGCATAGATATGGGAAAAGTTATCGGCGGATCCGAGGGCGCGACCACCAGCGACCACACGCTTCGCAGATGCGAGATCGGGCCGCCCTGCCGAGGTCGCGATTTCCTCGGACACCCACTTGCTCACCTCGTCCCCGGGCAGTGGCACGCCATCGGATGGCTGCACCTTGGTGACATTCTCCGCTTGGAGCAAGTCATGGGAGGACTGTGTGGGAGCAAATGCGGTAGGACGTACAGTGATGACCTTGACCGCATCCGTGGATCGGACTCGCGTCACCGCATTCCCAGCGTACACCATTCGGGTGAACACATCGCCTTCTACTGCAACCACATCCATTAAGGGAGCCACGTCCAAGAGAGCAGCAGTGCGTGGGAGCACGTTGCGAGCAAACGCGGTATGTGGGGCCACGAGATGCGTCACGCCGCGGGATTTCACGAGGTCTGCGAGGATGGGAGCCAGACGCTCCGGTAGGCCATGGTCCAAGCCATCGACAGACCCGGCATCCAGGACCTCGGCAACACTCGAAGGGAGCTTGGGGAGAGACGAGGAGATGGCAAGTGCGTGGATGGGGCCGGGAAGGCCCGAGGAGACGGCCGCAGTGATGGCGGCTAGGGATGCCGGGGAGGGGTCCCCCGCAGCAGTGCTGGAGGCTGTGGGTTCCAGGAGAATGAGCGTGGAGCGTCGGTGCCCAGATGTGGAGAATGACCTGGCCGAGGCGGCAGCGCGGGAAACACAGCGCAAGGTTTTGGGCAGCATTGCTGTGGACGAGTTTTAGTTGAAAACATGGACTGCTTAATGCACTGCGAACACCCACTGCGAACACCACAACCAGCACTACTGTGCCTAGCGCACCCAGCGCGGAGTCAGCGAGCACCGAACCGTCGTTGTGGGCAGAGACTCGACCGAGAACGCCGCCCGACACGGACTCCTGGCGCCGCATCCACCCCGGCCGCTTGTACTGGTTGTCAGCGTCGTGTAGGTCGATGCCGGAGTATCCGGCGATGAGGGTATATCGTCTGTGCCATGGCGCAGCAAGCGGCACGCGGAATCGAGGTCCATCTTGGCATCCACGTGCTGCTGCCCATGGTCGCTGGCGTGAAGGGTAGAGGTGAAGGAGGGAGCGTAGTGTTGGGACGAGCACAGCTTGACCCATTCCCGTACCATTGCCATTCCCACACTATCCCCATCTTCCGCGGGAGACGGGGCGGCCGAAAAGGCCGAGTGTAGACGACGAACGTGTTCGGTTGGATCGTTGCGGGGAATATCCAGCAGCGCGATGCGCGGCAGACGGCGGCGTCGGTGTTGGAAGGACGGTGCAGGAGCTGCGAGAGAGGACATGGGTGGGTGATAAGAAAGGGTGGTGAGGGGAAGGCGACGCGGGGATGCGGTGGCGGAGGTGCGGGATGAGTGGCGGTGGTGAGGGTAACAAAGGAGCGCAGTTACCGTATTTCACAAGGAATTTGCCGGTGCGACAAAAACTCCGATTGGCATTGACCATGGCAGGGCTTCAGATGTGCCTAGTCTGATGTTTATTAGTTGTTGGAAATGAGCAGCTGCACCTTTGAATGACAGGGTATAGATGGCTGCATTGACCACATGGTCTACTAAATAATACTTTCTTCTTTTCTTCTTCCTCTGCCCCCATCCTCGTTCTATAATCACCCTTATTATACCTCACTATAACTGGTCTCAATACCATCACTGAAGCCGAATATCTCTGCATCCCACCACACCTTTCTACAGGTTATAAGCCCAACTTCGCCTAACCCTATTCCTCTTTCTAACTTATGATGGCACCACAATGTGGTGTGATGTATATATTGGAGATTTGTGTGGAGCAGGCATTAATTTAGAGTGCTGTTTTGTATTTACCCAATTACACAGTGTCCCACAGTGCACCGCAAGTGCATTGTTTATACACCTCCCTACCTCATCACAATCCCCTTGCAAAGATGGTCCAGTATATGTTTGTGGCGTTCCTTGTCCAGGCGGATGTGCATATATCACTATGCCTAGTCTAAGAGGTCATATTTTGCTGAACGCATTGTGTAGGAGCCAGAGATGGCCAGGTTAGAGCAATTCTTGGGAGATTAAATTGTGTTCCAAGAAAATGCACTTAGTTCTGCCATGTGCTTTGTATGCTTGTCTGCCACTATGTTGTCATCTATCCTTGCATATACTTTGACATATGCCAGTGATGCAGATGCTAGGCAGCACTGGACACATTTGTACACAAGATTCTAATCTGGCGCATCAGAGTGGTCTCATTGGCGGCATGCATACTATCGGACCCTGTACATCACAAACATCCCATAGGCATTGATGCAATCAGCAAATTAGTGTGTATTGTTGGTGTGACATGATCTAGAATTGCTGCAATGACACACAGAGTGATTAGTGCCTCCGTCTAATCAACATCAAATGCGGTTGTCATAGCCACACTCAATTGCATACCACTGGCCGCCTTCCCTGATTGCTGGGGTAATCCACAAACACTGAATATCCACCGCGGCCCTCCTTGATAGATCTGTCCATGAAGACAGTCCACTTAGGTGTATTGTTTGGGATAGTCCAATATGCATTTTTACATTGTTGCTTATACACTTTGTCAACCAGTGCCTGTACCATAAGGCACCTGAGCTTCCTTGGTGACATAGATTCCATCAAATAGTACACTGGTTCTGACTGTACTGATTGGCTTTTGGTGCCAGGAGTTGTTGCAATAATTGCTAGTTGTTGTCAAGGTCATACCCCTGGTAGGAGCAGTCTAGTCTTTTTTTGTGCAATCAACACCAGTTACACCCATCTTCCTGTTGTCCTCATATGCCAGAGCACACAAGGACTAATTGGGAGGCCGGGATTGGAGAAGAATGCAGACAGATGTCAGTAGAACATGGTGTATTTCTCGGACTGTCTGGTTTGTAATCTTGCTTAAAAAGAGACTGCTAACTAAGTGGGCACCACAGTCTGTTCAATGGGCTTGTCTTTTGAGGAGGTTTCAGCCTGTACTGTTGCCAGTTTGTCACCATATGTCAACTATCTTTGTGTTCCATGGTGCTTGTCCAGCCAAGCTCCTGCTCCCGCCACCTCCATTGGATGGGGCAGTGGTGCACATGCATTGGCCTGACTCGCTAGGGTATTATCTATTTCACCACCTGCTTCCACTCTTACCCCTCCACAAGTGACGCGAGTCAAGGTTGGTTTCATTGACAGGATTTGCGTCATTGCAGCGGGTGTTGTCATTAGGCTTTCATTTAGTGTGGCGTTCCCCTGTGGCATTACACCGCTTGGTGTTGTCCCCTCCTCTCCAGTCGGGCCCTCTATTGTCAGTCTTTCTGCAATTTGCAGGTGAACACGTCTGGTGGCTGTTAGAGGAGGCGTCAGAGTAGTGTGCAGGGGGTGGGAGCAGTCTAGTTGGCTGATGTCTTTTTACTCAGCCAACTGACCTGCTCCAGGGAAGGGCTCAAGGGGGGTACATTAACGGTGGCGGCAGGGTTGCTTCTGTTGGACAATATTGCTATCTTGCCACCATTTTCCAGGTGCTGCCTTTGTGCCCTGTGTGCTTTTGCAGTCCGGTATCTCTCTTTCTGCCTGGCTCAGCCCAACCGGGTGAGGTTCTTTGTCTCTTCAGCGCTAGGGCTAGGCCCCTTGTTGCAGTCTCCAATCCTTTTCTGTGCTTGGTTGTCTAGATTGAACAGCACCATTTCCTCTCAGCACCTGCCAAAGTCTTGTTGTGGCTGGGGTTTTAGCTATAGCAATTAGGCACCTATGACTTGGCGTCAAGCTTGCCCACATTTCCCCATGTCAAGATGCCAGCCGCGACCAGTCTAGATGTTTGCCTCCAGGACTTTTAGTAACAGATCTAGGCCCATGGTTGTCTCCTCAATCAATTTATCATTACTTCCTCAGAGTCTTTTCCTGACCCCCGGCAGCCTTTCCTTGTGAGCCGTTTTAGGCATCATCAAGTGCAAGTTTGGTCCCTTTTCCTCTGGCTGCGCAAATGCCAATTCCGCTCTAGCTGGCTGTATGGTGATGTCCCATTTCTCCAGCCATTCACTTAGACTTACAAAGTAGTCTATAGCGCCATTTTTGTTACGCAATGGGACTGATATCGACAGCGGGAACAATTTCCTTGCTTCCCTCAACTGTAGGTAGTGCAAATGCTACCGCCTTACATCCCCTACTGGGTGCTTTATTGACAGGTGTCTTAGCAGTTCCACAGTATGCCTTTGAACAATCTTGTCACTTAGGCATCAGATACCATAACCTTCTGGATGCCAAATCACTGCACTTGGCATTGTGCTTGGCAGCTGGAGCTTTTGCTTCACTGCCGCCTTGCAAATGCTGGTTCCACACTCCCATCAAGCCGCATCTGCACGCCAAGGATTGTGAAGGCCTCCAATGCTGATTTGGCGTTGATGATGGGTGCATTGGGGCTGGATTGCATATGGATTAGCCGTTTTAGGAACTTTGGGTTGCCCCGCTCCAGCTGGACTACCAGAGTTGTCTTTGTGCCATTGATGTGGATCTCATACAACAACATGAACTTGTTGACAATCTTTATCAGCTTTTGCATGTCTGCCTTGGAGTTGGCCACTAGGGTCAGGTTGTTGGCCATGGCAATAACCAAGATTGTGATCTCTAGTACGCGGCCTATTGCAGAGGACTTGGCTTCATCCGCCCAGAGCTGTATGCCCACTTCACTCTTCTCAAGATGCCGCAGGAGCAGATCATATACTAGGAGCCACATCAGCAGTGACAGGATGTTGCCCTGTTCCAGACCAGACCTCAGTGTGTATGGTTCAGTATATCCATGGCCTGTCTTGATCTCCACCTGCTGCAACACGTAGTTGTGCTGCAGGAGCAAGATAAAGCCCTCGGGAACTTTCAGTTGCCTAAGCAATGCTGCCAGTGTGCTGCTTGACACTGAGTCAAATGCCATTTTTATGTCAAACTGGCACACCCATAGGGTGCGGTCCATTGCTGCACATATGTCAGACAGATTGTGCAGGATTGCAACTTTGTCTGGACCATGCATACCTTTCCTAAAGCCCACGTTGTAGGCACTCATCACTTTGGCTGTTTCCAGCTTTGTCACCAGCCGAGAGGTCATAATGGCAAAAAATGCCTTCCTCATTGACTCAAGCAGCATGATTGGCCACAGCCAACCCAGGTCTCTGTGAGGGCTCCAAGGTGGATCTGGTAAAGCTAGTATGTATTGGGACCAACACTGGTGTTGGTCGGATGAAGAAGAAAAGAGTTGTCTGGCTAACCCTCACAGTCTCCTTTCCAGACTGGGTTTTTTGCTATCAGAAACATTAGCACCAGTGTCCAGGGCTTTGGCAGCTCTACTTGTCTTAGCACGCAAGTGAACAGTGCCACCAAGTGTCCTCCAATAACTGGTAACAGCTTACGTAGGACTCCCGCGGATATTCCGCTAGCCCCCGGAGCTTTCCACAGTGCCAATTTCCCCACGGCTTGGTGCACTTCCTCAAGTGTCACCAGCATCATCAATTCATCAAAGGTACCCTCTGGAACATGCTCTAATGGTGCGTAGTACTCAGCCCACCTTGGGAACCAATCTAGCGCAGCCATCTCGGTCACCAGCAGCAGCCTGTAGAAGAAGTCGCGGACCGCAACATTGACTGGTCCTGCCTCATCAATCACCTGCTCGGGGAGCAGCAGCACGCTGAGGTCCAGCGGTTCACTCCCCCGTTCCAATACTCTTTTGAGCACTTTTCCTGGGGC